>JAODOY010000005.1:12556-30148 GCA_025399855.1 Forbesichthys papilliferus | reverse complement strand
GCTAAATACTTGTAGTAGCATTACTGAGCTAAGTGTAAATGAGCTAAGTGTAAATAAGCTGTGTACGTGTAGTAGCAGTACTGAGCTAAGTGTAAATAAGCTAAGTGTAAATGAGCTAAATACTTGTAGTAGCATTACTGAGCTAAGTGTAAATGAGCTAAGTGTAAATAAGCTGTGTACGTGTAGTAGCATTACTGAGCTAAGTGTAAATAAGATAAGTGTAAATGAGCTAAATACGTGTAGTAGCATTACTGAGCTAAGTGTAAATGAGATAAGTGTAAATAAGATAAGTGTAAATTAGCTAAGTATGTGTAGTAGCAGTAACCCTACTCACTCTCATAGTCCCTCCTTGGAGTCAATCCTGTAACTCCTCCTACTCTCCTCCGGTCAGTGAAGGAGGGAAAAGGTGGTCCTGGTCTCCACGGCTCCTCCCCCTCCTCCTCCCCCAGCGGTGCCCCCCAGGACCCGGGGAGGGGCGCCAGGCGGAGAGGGGTGCCCACGGGCAGCGACGGAGGAGGGGGCCTCACCCCAAAGGCCCTCTCGGAGCGGGGGTCTGGGGGGAGGCGGCGGAACGGAAAGGGGGGAGTTCTGGGAGGGGTGCCGCCGTCGTCAGGGGCAACATAGTCCTCGTCATAGTAACCAGTGCTGGGTAAAAAAGAAGGGTTGGGTTAGTGGGTAAAGGTATTTGTGTGTGTGTGTGTGTGTGTGTGTGCCACTCCCATCCATACCCAGGCCTCCTAGAGGAGCCTGTCCTGCTGCCCCCTGCTGGTGAGTAGTCGTCATAGTCCCCGTAATCTGGAACTGCAGGGCTGTAGGGGACAGCTGTATGGGGGGTTGTAGGGAGTCAGCCTGAGGCCAGTATTGCATTGTTATAGACCCACAAAACAATGATTGACGTTTTAAATTATGTCTATCGTACCGGGACCCCTACCCAGACCAGGTCCTGCTCCTGCTCCTGCTCCCGGATCAGAGAAGCCTTCAGGGAAAGGCAGAGGAAGAACTGCGCTGCAGAGTGTGGCATAGCCCTCTAGAGGGAGGCAGGGAAGACTTGTTTCATTACATCTGCTGATAAGGATGTTCTGCCGCATTGACACAACAGTCCCTCTATCTGCCCTATCTGGTTTGTTCTAGCTGAGCTTAGCGAAATTAGCATAGTTTAGCTTGTGTATCTTATTTTAGCATAGTCAGTGTAGCTAGCAAAGCTACCTAGCCTAGTGTAGCAGGGTTCACCTGAGTCAGGGGCAGAGTACATAACTAGTGTAGCAGAGCCTAGCCTAGCTTAACAGCCTAGTCTAGTGACGCTCACCTGAGTCGGGGGCGGGGCACAGGGCACACTGCATCCCCCAGCCCTCCCCGTACAGGCAGCAGCAGTCTGTGAAGGAGAACTGTGCCCCCACCAGGGGGCTCTGGCACACCAGGTCTGCTGTGACATGCTGCCAGCACAGGGACAGTCTCTGGTCTGGAGCACACACACGCACACGCACGCACACGCATGCACACACACACACACACGGGAGAGTGGTTAGCTGTAGTTTGCGTTCGATGTCTAACAAGACTGGTCCATGTAGCATGATGTCTAACACGTCCGGTCCATGTAGCGTGATGTCTAACACATCCAATGATCTGTGATCAGAATAAAGTCTCAATCTTTATTCTCCTAGACTTGAGTGCAGCATTTAATACCATTTATCATGACATCCTAATAAATCTGCACGTTGTCTCTGATAATGTGTTAAATTGGTTTCGGACCTACATCAAAGGGAGGCAGTTTTGCGTCAGTCTAGAAGAGCATGCGTCTAAAAAACTATATTTATTTTGGGGTTGCCTTGGAAGTTATTATTTTCACTACATGCCCATATCCATAGTTATGTGGATGACACACAACTGTACATCTCCACTGAACCAAATGATCCTGAAGCTTTAAAATCTATTACTGACTGCCTTTTGGCAATACATACGTAATTTCTTAAAGTTACATGAGGACAAAACTCAAATCCTTCTTGATAGCCCTAAAGCAAAACGGGAAATGTTGGCTAATAATCTAGGAAATCTAAAACTGTGGATAAAATTGGATGTTCCCAGTCTTTGGGTTGTGTTGGACTCAGATCTAAGCTTTAGGTCCCACATTAACAATAGTGAAAATGTAATTCTTTTGTCTTAGAAATATAGCTAAAGTTCGATCATTTTTACATCAAAAGTAAGGTATTTCTGCTTTTGTATCTAGCCGACTCAACTTCTGTAATTCGCTGTTCACAGGCCTCCCAAAAAATCTATTGAGAGACTACAGCTCATTCGAAGCTCTGCAGCTCGGCTTTTAACAAGAACTAAGAGCTGCACTGGCTACCAGTAGCATGCAGAATTTTACCTGGTTGAATAAAGGTGTATATAATTTACTTTAAGGTCCTCCTCCTTACATATAAGGCCCCACATGGGCTAGGGCCAACCTATATTGCTCATGCAATGGTCCACTACATACCCTCCAGAACACTAAGGTCATCTGACAGTGGTTTGCTGAATGTTTCTAGAAAGAGCAATGAGATAATCGTCGATGCAGCCTTTATTTACTATGCCCCTCTACCTGCTGTATAGCTACCGGGGAATCCGGCTCAGTAAATAGCTTTAAAAACAAACGTAAAGCCCATCTATACAGTAATATATTGACTTGATTCGCATAGTAGTAATACAGTATATTGACCAAATGTATAGTGGTCAAAGGTCAAAGATCCATTTGTGGGCCGCATTTGGGCCGCTAATTGAGTAGACCTGCTCTACTGTATGTGTGTGTGTCCTCGTACCCACGGTAAGATCAGAGGAGTTGATGCAGGTGCGCTGTGTGTCGTCCAACACTAGGGGGTGCTGGCAGCTGCAGTAGAAGGAGCCCACTGTGTTCACACACACACCCCTTGGACAGCTGTCCTCCTCACACTCATCCATGTCTGTAGATACAATGTTTATAAGATGTTAGATACACCGTTTATAAGGTGTATGTTATGTTAGATACTGTTAATATAGTGTCTGTTATGATAGAGGTACTGTTAATATAGTGTATGTTATGTTAAATATACTGTTAATATAGTGTCTGTTATGTTAGTGTGTGTGTGCGCGTGCATGTGTGCCTGCATGTGTGTGTGTGTGTGCGTGCTCACCCACACACTCCAGCAGGGTCTTGTGGTGCACGTAACCACTGGGGCAGTAGCAAGTGTATCCTGGGATGTTGTTGCGACACAAGCCCCCCTTACACACCTCCGGCTGGAACAGCTTGCACTCGTCCACGTCTGGAACATGGGAGGGCGGGGTTACAGATGTGCTGCTCCTTCATTGGGGGGGTTAGTCATGGGGGGGGGGGGGGGTTACAGAGGTGCTTCTCCTTTATGGGGGTGTGGGAAGGGGGGGCGTGGTTAGTCATGGGGCGAAGGGGGGCGAGTTACAGAGGTGGGGCCATGTTACAACCATGTGCTGACCGGATGTGAAGGCATCTGATTATCACGTTGCATCGGACGCTCTCTGTTAGGACACGGTGTCAGTCATGGGGTGGGCGGGATTAGAGTTAGGAGGGGGTGGAGTTAGAGTAACGAGGGGGGTTTGAATAATGAGGGGGCGGGGTTAGATCAGTGGTTTCTAGAGATAATTTCCCAGAACTTTTCCAGTGATGATCTAGCTGGTATTACCTTGTCTAGTGTATTGCTAATAAAGCTTTATACAGAGCTGCTACAAATGTTTTCTCTTTGCAATTAAAATATCCACTTCTACCATATCTTGCTCTTGATTGTTGAAATCCAAAGAATGTGGTCATTATCAGCATTCGCATGGCTCAATATGCCACAAACTACCAATGTCATATTCATTTCTAATGATGGTCAGCCATCACAGACTGTGAGCTCACCACCACAGCTTAAGATTTCACAGGAGAACATTGTTAGCCTAGCTAACTAGGCTAACATGTTAGAAGTTGTGTACCTTTATAGCTGAAGGCTTCAGGACCAGTGGTCAGGTATCCTCTACCACTGGGGCACATGGTTAGGAACTCAGCTGCATGCACACACAAAATAGACATTATTTTATAAAAATGTAGACACAAACTATAACCAAATCTATCTAACTTCTGTTAATGTATATAAACTATATATCTTATATACATCTTAAATTAAAGTAACTAAATATCAATCTAGCTAGCTTGCTAGCTAGCTAGCTAGATGGCTCAATAACCAGAGGCTAGCTAGCTAGCTAGGCGTGGTACTGTACGTGGTACGTGCATGCTAACTAGTTAGCTAAGCGCTTACTGACCAGAGGCTAGCTAGCTATCTACGTGCATGCTAACTAGCTAGCTAAGTGCCCACTGACCAGAGGCTAGCTAGCTATCTACGTGCATGCTAACTAGCTAGCTAAGCGCCCACTGACCAGAGGCTAGCTTGCTATCTAAGTGCATGCTAACTAGCTAGCTAAGCACCCACTGACCAGAGCCAGGCGGGGGACAGGCATGGTGCAGGCAGCCCAGGCCCCAGGCCCCTCCCACTGTGCAGCAGCACTCCTGCTGTGTGGTGTTGGCGGCCAGCAGGCTGCAGGTGGTGCTGTCTGCCAGGTTGTAGTAGCACTCTCTGAGCTCCCCCGGCTGGGCCGCGGGCAGGAGGACAATTGGGGGGGAAGGGGGAGCAGTCTCAGGGGAGAGGAGAAGTTCTGAGAGACAACATGCACACTGTGATGACCATGCTAAAAAATCAGCATAAGGTGGGTTCTGCATGCTGGAACCATGTTGCTTGAGAACAGCATGACTATGCTGCTCCACCAGCTAGACCAGTGTAACGGAGTATAATGATTCCACTTGCGGAGTTGTTCATTGTGTGTATATTAATGGTTTATGGAGCCCTTCTGACCAAGCTGTGTAATAACTGACTCATGTTACGACTTCTGTACAGTCAAAGTTGCAGACACAGCGGTAGGTCGCATTAAGTTGGTGTCTCGTGAAATATCCATGTATCATATTGGAAAATGCATTTAGTAGTGCTTAAATTGTATATTCATGTGTTGGTATGCCATGCAATCGTTGCTAAACGTGTAATAATTTGTGATGTGTTATATTTCTTTGATAATTCACGATGTATTGTTGAGCTAATGTTAAGTAGCATGCTAAGCTAATGGTATCGTTGTGTAACATGAGGTTATATGGTTTCAGTGTAGACACGAGGCCACGGGGGAATATCTGTGTCACCAGATACTTCAAATAAATGTGCTGTGGTGATCCTGACTTGGCGAATTGGTCTGAGTTTTTACACAACGCAGAAGAGACTGTTACACCAGCACTAACCAGTATGAACCAGTATGAACCAGCCTGGACCAGCACTACACCAGCACTAACCAGTATGAACCAGTATGAACCAGCCTGGACCAGCACTACACCAGCACTAACCAGTATAAACCAGTATGACCCAGCCTGGACCAGCACTACACCCGCACTAACCAGTATGAACCAGCCTGGACCAGCACTACACCAGCACTAACCAGTATGAACCAGCCTGGCCATCTTGGTATTTGAGTATTTTGAGCTTGTGTGTGTGCGTGCACGCATGTGTGTCTGCATCTGTTAATTTTGTTGTTTGTTTGTAAAATTTTGATGAAAATATTTTGTCAACAAGCTTTTCCATGACGATAACAAGACATTAACGAGACGAAAATAGATATTTGATTTAAAAGAGCTGCCCTGCGCATAAAATATCGAAACTGCACACATAAGCGCAGCACAATGTTAAAGCCAGCTGGTGAGACCATCTTGTCACGAACACATTCACACATAACTGCGATGACAGATCGGCAGATAAAATGATCATTCTGTGCTACAGAAGGACAATCTGACATGGTGGGACAGATCAAAAGAACACCAGATCTGTCAGTGTTAAAAAAGTAAACAAATAGTCTGTAGAGCTTATTTGGATTGCTACCTTAGGACGTACACACACCTGGCTACCTTAGGGTGTACACACACCTGGCTACCTTAGGGTGTACACACACCTGGCTACCTTAGAGCGTACACACACCTGGCTACCTTAGGGTGTACACACACCTGGCTGCCTTAGGGCGTACACAGACCTGGCTACCTTAGGGCGTACACACACCTGGCTACCTTAGGGCGTACACACACCTGGCTACCTTAGGACGTACACACACCTGGCTACCTTAGGGTTTACACACACCTGGCTACCTTAGGGTGTACACACACCTGGCTACCTTAGAGCATACACACACCTGGCTACCTTAGGACGTACACACACCTGGCTACCTTAGGGTGTACACACACCTGGCTACCTTAGGACGTACACACACCTGGCAGAAGTGCAATGTTTATTGGACAGGGCAGACCAGAGTATTCAGGAGCATCAGACAGACAGACATACAGACAGACAGGTCAGAGACAGACAGACAGACAGACTCACCAACACACTCTCCAGTGGGTGTCATATGATGTCCTGGCTGACAAGACGTGATGCAATGGAAAGAGCCGATGGTGTTCTGACAGCGCTGAGTGCCACAGACTGGCCCCCCAGACACACACTCATCCACATCTGTAAGGGGGGGGGGGGGAGTTTCATTTACACAAAAAGAAAGTTTGAAATGTGTGTGTGTGTGTGTGTGTCTGTGCGTACCCAGACAGGCTGTGCCCTCTGGGTTGGTGGTGAAGCCCGTCTGACACTGGCAGTGGAAGGAGCCCAGGGTGTTGACACACACACCATCATCACATGCCCCTCGAAGCACGCACTCATCCACGTCTGGGAGAGGGGGGGAGAGAAGCATCTAATGTAAACAAACAAACTCCCATATCTGCTGGGAGAGATACAACAATGTGTGTGACAGACAGACAGTGAAAGGACAGGTTTCACTACACCTCCACTAATAATACAGTAATACTAAGCTAATATCGCAGTGTGCTACATGCTACTGCAGCTATTTACTCATGTGTAACATGTTGCTTACATATACAGTACATGTACAGTATATATACAGTACATATACACTTAAGGGCACACTTAAGGACACACTTATTAAAGGGACACTTAAGGTCACACTTATTAAAAACACACTTAAGGTCACACTTATGGGCACACTTATTATAGGGACACTTAAAGGCACACTGAAGGACACACTTATTAAAGGGACACTTAAGGGCACACTGAAGGACACACTTATTAAAGGGACACTTAAGGGCACACTTATTAAAGGGACACTTAAAGGCACACTGAAGGACACACTTATTAAAGGGACACTTAAGGGCACACTTATTATAGGGACACTTAAGGGCACACTTATTATAGGGACACTTAAAGGCACACTGAAGGACACTTATTAAAGGAACACTTAAGGGCACACTTATTATAGGGACACTTAAAGGCACACTTATTATAGGAACACTTAAAGGCACACTTATTATAGGCACACTTATTATAGGCACACTTAAAGGCACACTTATTATAGGGACACTTAAAGGCACACTTATTATAGGGACACTTATTATAGGCACACTTAAAGGCACACTTATTATAGGGACACTTAAAGGCACACTGAAGGACACACTTATTAAAGGCACACTGAAGGACACACTTATTAAAGGGACACTTAAGGGCACACTTATTAAAGGGACACTTAATGGCACACTGAAGGGCACACTGAAGGGCACCTCACCAAGGCAGCTGGTCCCGTTAGCACTGGGGGTGTAGCCCAGAGAACACACACACTGGTAGGAGCCTAGAGTGTTGACACACTCTCCCCTGGGGAAGCAGAACTCACCCTCCGCACACTCGTTGATGTCTGGACACACACACACACGCACGCATGCACGCACACACACACACACAGAGTCACACCATCTGTGATAACTGTTCTATTTGAAAGTTCCCATCTTTGCAGTATAACATAGAGCAGTTATTATTTTGATGGTGATGACCCATCATTAGGTTTTTAATCTATCACACAGTAAATCTTGAACTAAAGCTTGACTTGAAAAAAAAGGTACTGCAAAGAAAAGTCAAAATTAGTTTCTCCAAATATAACAACACACCAGGCCTAAATGCGCACACGCACACACGCACGCACACACGCACACACACGCGCACGCGCACACGCACACACACACGCACACACACGCACACACACACGCACACACACACACACACACACGCACACACACACACACCTCTGCAGGTGCGTCCCAGGCCTGATGTTCTGTACCCAGGCACACAGTCACATCTGTAGGAGCCCACGGTGTTGACGCACGTACGCCGCTCACCACAAGGGGCGCTGCTCACACACTCATCTATATCTGAGGGGGAGAGAGGGAGATCTGAAACGTGACAAATACTCATCCATAGACGCATGTACATGTATTACACATGATATATGATCATCTTGTCTTCTATATCTTCTCACAGTAAACCATGGAGCTACGATAGAACACTGGTGTACATTGGCTCTATTATTCCCATTATCATGTTAAAAGGACAAATAAAATGCTCCATATAAACACCCCAGAGAGGCCAGCCCCAGAATGTCACTCTGAAGCAGAGGGGTAGCATGGATTCTTCCATGTAAACGCAATATCATCCTGGTTGCATTCTGAAGGCATGCCCTATCTAGGCTAGTGTTGTCTGGTGTGATGCCCACTGTGACCTGGTCTGGAGCCATAGCTCTCTCCACCAGTCACACAAACAGCCTAATAGAAGCTACTGTGACCTGGTCTGGAGCCATAGCTCTCATAGACGTGCATGCATCAGAGGCTAGCCGGTAGCCTATTTGCTAAAAGGACCCTTTCCATTAGTGAGCCCAGTATAACGAGTGTTATACCAGCCAACATGGAAACACCAGAGCAGCTTAGGTGATAGCCCATGTAAAGCCAGCTGGTTTGCACAGGTCATCTTGACTATCACACCTGTACAGGAGTGGCCCTCCAGCTGGTAACCGTGGTAACAGACACACTTGAAGCTGCCGGGGGTGTTGTCACAGCGACCGTTGGTACAGGGGCTCTGCTGGCACTCATCAATGTCTTGGGGAGAGAGAGAGAGGGAGAGAGAGAGAGAGAGAGAGAGAGAGATTCAGTGAGAGAGAGAGACATAAAATCAATATATTTAGGACCCCCTTAAAAATGAGATGATACATCTCAAGGGTTTATCCTATGGAGTAAACTTGTACAACAATATATACAGTATATATAAATAAGTATATATACATATAAACATATATAGATATATAAACAGTATATATCAGCTGGGGTAAATACAGTATCAATAATAAAGCACAATCAATACTGTCATAAAGTGTGCACTCTACATTTATTACACACGCAAGTATACAGCATGTATTTAACATTAGTATTGTTTTAACATAAGCTGCGTATTATAATATTCTATTGTGTAATTGTATCTTAAATATTTTATTAAACCATTTTTGCATGCTGATAATGCACTTTGGATTTCAATGAGTGAGAGAGAGAGAGAGAGAGAGGATATATTATCATCCATCACCCTGCTGTCTAACAGGTGAGTGTGTATGTACCTGCACACTGCCCAAGGGCACTACGGTAGCCCTGTCTGCATTGAACACAGAGGTACGACCCGGGAGTGTTCACACACTCCTGTCCAGGACACCGAGCCCCGCCCTCACACTCATCTATGTCTGGGACACACACACAATATGCACACATTAGACACACACACACATTATACAAATGTGTACACACAGGGTTGGTTGGGCAGTATTTATGATACGTATTTTGTTATTTGTATTTCATAGGGTTGTTGAAAATGGCTTCATATTTTGAATCTAAATACTTTAGTGTTTTGTATTTTGTAGTTTAGAAATATCATAAAATATCTTGAGACTATTAATTGGTGCATGCAGCTTCTGATTATGTAATCAGACCATGGAAATCTGAATCCTTATGTTCTTTCTAAGGCCGATCTCTAAACTACCTTTTCTCTAAAGTATTGGAGAGAGTAGTTTTTAATCAACTGACACCGTTTTTAGAAAGTCAAGATATTCAGAGGAGGTTCCATATCTTGGGTGTCAAGACATAAACATGCATTGAACATCTGCAGGTGTCTGCGTTCCAACGTCAGTCTGACTACCTTTGGAACGTTGCATTCCTTGACGCACCGCCAAATGGCGCGGCCAGTGGGCGGTGCCTTAATTGTTTTAAATGATCTTCTTGTTACTGTTAACTCAAAAAGCCCTGCTATTCTGGGACCTGTCTGCTGCCTTTGATATGGTGAATCAGAGGATCCTGAAACGCCTTGAACAGTGTATTGGCATCAAAGGGACTGTCCTAAAGTGGTTCGAGTCATACCTGACCTCATATAGTCAACCGTTTGTTAAGGATCGCTATGTTATCTTTGATAGTTCCTTTAAAGTTGATAAACAAATTAGTTCAGGAGTGAAATCGAGCTTTTACCAGATAAGACTTTTAGCAAAGGTTATGGTATATCTTTCTCTGAAAGATTTTGAGGAAGTTATCCACGCTTTTATTACGTCTCGGCCAGACAACTGTAATTCCTTGGGGATAGTCAGTCTACCCTAAAACGGCTCCAGTGAATACAAAATGCTCACCTTTTAACAGACAAAAGAAAACGTGAGCAATTAACCCCAGTTCTGACCTCTCTTCACTGGCATTCTGTACGGGACAGGACGTTTAAGGTGTATTGCTTGTTTTTAAATCTGGAAATGGTTTAGCTCATCTCTATCTGACCGAACTCTTACATCGCAGTTCCCCAGTAAGATGACTGAGGTCAACTAATCAGTCCTATTGGATGTCCCCAGAGCCAGGCTTAAGGTTAAAGGGGCCAGACCCTTGCAGTCTTTCAAGTTGTTGCTAAAGTCTCACCTTTTTAATTCTAACATTGTTGACATCTGATATGTTCTTCTGTGTTGTTTTATGTCTTTTGTTGCTGTTTGAAACGTAATTTTGTGCATTTGTGGTTCTTATACCTTCTCCCGTGAAGCACTTTGTCATCTATGGTGGTTTTAAAAGTACTACATGAATAAACTTGACATTGACAGACACAAAATTCACATAGAGAACAAGGTCTAGACATGCTCCATTGATACATTTCTGTTGAATCCTACTGGGCCTAGACCCTTCTATTTAATTTTGAAACTATTGGACAGCATTTGACCAATCAGCGTTGCTACAACTGTTTGTATCGCTTCATCTAGATCTATCATCATTTCAAACGCTTGACTTAAACGCATAGCAACAACGTCATTGCATTTAACCACCCCCACTGGTCAATGATTGGTCCACCATCCAGGGTGGCTGTGTGAACGCTTAAGTGATCAGGTTTACCAGATTATAATCTCGGCAAATAACTTAATTTAGAGCAATAGTCATGTGGAAACACTGTATTTCTTCTGCGCCCGCAGAATGGATATGAATTTGACAAAATGTGTATTATCTTACAATCGCTTACAGACCTTTACTGGTTGCATACTGTATTTGTTAAACAAAGAAAAGCTGTTGTGTGCGCTCAAACATTTCCCACTTAAAGGTATTAAAGGTATAGTCAGCGGGACAATAAGGACAATATAAGAAAATATAATTTGATCACAGCTCGAGCTTGAAAACACATTCTTGAGCAAACCTATCGGTGATGTCTCGGTTGTCTGCTCTGCGGTTTTTGAAACGTTTGAAGCTGTTACTTTGTTTGCATTCATTTTTTAATTATATTTGTTACTGTTTTACATACATTTCATTTCATTACATACATAAATTTTGATTGATTGAAGTCACAGAGGGTTTATACAGTATACTGTGTGTGTGTGTGTGTGTGTGTGTGTGTGTGTGTGCGTCTCACCGGTGCACTGTCGGTTGGTGAGTGTGTATCCGGGCGTGCACGACACACAGCGGTACGAGCCCGGGGAGTTGACACACATCTGGCCTGGACACTGAGAGGCCAACACACACTCATCCACATCTGGCCACACACACACACACACACACACATATGCACTCGCACGCACACACCAAAACAGTATTTGTGCCACAAAGCCTATAAAAAAACATATATATATATACACACACACACATATATATATATATATATATATATATACACACACACACATACATATACACACACACATCACACACATATACACACACACAAACATATATATATATATATATATATATATACTCTTTTCACGACTTTTCTACTGCATGAGTTGATGACAACAGACTGCTGGTCCACAGGTTTGTCCAATCACCTCCCAAGTCATTTTATGAAAGTGCCTGGACGTGTCTAACAGACATAGTTTTACACAGTCACGTGACACGGGCCAGGTACATTTAATACAGTATTTCTGTTTAGTTGTCCTGATAGTGGTGGGGTGTGTGTTTTTAATGTAAATGATATGACTACAAGTCAACTGATAATTTTTTAATATAAGGACAAATGTACTATTATAGAATTGTGTCGATACCATTAAAATTGCACCAAAAAGTATCAGCATCATATTGAATTAAAAATGTTTGGTATCACCCATCCCTACTGAAAATCAGAATGTCTCTGACCTGTACTGAACAGAAAAACAGGCCACCATAACAATGTCTGTTTAATCGAGACAGGCAGCTTAACAACAAACAAACAAACAGGATCATTAATGGGATGGTATTTCACACAAATACTAAAAGTGCCACTGGTGGTAAATTGGGAGGAGGCCCCCTGTGAAGTCTTTAGTGTCAAACACGTAACTTCCTGTATTCTGGTCAATTTTAAAGCATCAATTTGTGCCTTTTATCAATTTATGATATAAATGTCTTTATGTAAAGAAAAAACAACTCCAGGCATCAGTTGACAAAATATAATGCAGTTAAGGCTATCAGGCATTCTATATGGATTTCAAATTCTGCTGTATATCAACATTTATCATATAATATTATCCCTGGTGGGTCCACAAAAATAAAACTAAGACATGCTCTACTCTTCTGTCCTGATGAACACTGATTCACACCAATGGCAGTGTTGCTCACACCGTAAGTGTTTGATGACACCTGATAAACCCCCGCAGTAGCTTATTCTTCACTGGTTCGGGGTGTAGAATTCAGATAAAGACCAAAAAGTTATTACATTTATTGGGAGATGATATACAATGTGATACAGGATGCGATTTAACCCGATTCAAACCACTAATTTGAAGATTTGTTGAGACCGCTCAAAACAGGGTGCGATTTGTGAAAAAAAAAGGGAGGGAGGTTCTTTTTTATTTTTTATTTTTTTTAAACAAAGAACCACAGTAGACGTGGATTTGATTATTGCAGTTGCAACAGCAACATTTAAAGAGCAATTAGAATGATGAATATGAATATATAAAGATAAATATAACACATTTGTGCATTTTCCATCCATCCATCCATCAATCCATCAATCTATTCATTAGGGTCGCGGTCGTTTATAGAATAATAAAGAAAGATAGGGGCCCCCTGGTGGCCACTGGGCCATAAGCAGTTGCTTAGTTTGCTTATGCGTCGGGCCCTGCCGTTGAGGCATAGACCCACCTGACCTCTGAAGGCGTGCTGTGGTATCTGGCACCAAGACTTGTGTGAGCTGCTTCTAACACATCCCCTTTGAGGACAAGATGTTCACTTGCTAATATATCCCACCCACTGACAGGTGTCATGACAACGAAATTATCAGTGTTATTCACTTCACCTGTCAGTGGTCATAATGTTACACATGATACTACCAGTCCACTGCCCAAAAAACTGTTAAATCCTTTATCTCTCCATAAATTAGGATTACATTTGAGTTTTTCTCCTGTGTTTAGTATTTTTATGAATTTTGGTAACTCTTTGCTGAGCAGCTTTGACATATCAGCTGTCAGCCTCTCACCTGTGCAGTTGTTGTTGTTGTGTAGTTGGTAACCATGGTGACAGACACACTTGTAACTTCCTGGAGTGTTTTCACAGCGACCGTTGGAGCAGAATGCTTGGCGGCACTCGTCAACATCTGACACACACACACACACACACACACCTCAGTAGTTCTCTAACAACTAAACTTCCTGTGTGAAGTTGAGTTGCTCCACCGTCCGCCTGTGGGCAAGCTACGTAAACCCAGAAATGCCAGGGGTGTTTGATTAAGCTCAGCTCTCATAGTGCGCCTCGTTGTGGTAAGGACTCAGCTGGCAGGTCAGATGTCACTGTGTACTAATAGCACGTTAGCGCTGTTTTAGGTCTGATTTGTCACAATTCTGCACCTAAAGTGTGGCAGGTGTTATTTTGTGTGTTTGCTTGTACAGGCAACGGCAGGAGTCACGTGACCGAGCAAGACTGTGCGTGTGTGTGAGTGTGTACCTGTGCACAGGGCGTCCAGTAGTCTGTATCCTGGCTGGCAAGACACACACCTGTAGGACCCTGGGTTGTTGACACACTGCTGTCCAGGACACCGGAGGGGGTCTGCACACTCATTGATGTCTAGCACACACACACGGTTTCATTTGTACACTTTTATTTGTTGTGAAAAGTCATACAAGAGCTGCTCAACTTTAGTCTAAAACTGCTTGTTGACCAACTCCAACCAACGCAAACTGTTTGATCAGTGTGCGATCAGTCTGTGTTAGTTGGTGTTAGACGGTGTTAGTCTGTGTTAGTCTGTTGGAGTTTTTAGAGTTTGACATGTCCGGGTCAGGCGGAGATGTAGAATATCTGCAAAAAATATTTAATTTCAAACATTGTTCAAATTGCAGATAAAGATGCCCTACACAGTCCATGATTTTTTAAATATAGTTTTGATATTTTTTTAGAAAATTTAAAATGTCAAACATTGTTCAAATTGCACATAGAGATGCCCTACACAGTCCATGATTTTTTAAATGAAGTTTTGATAATTTTATAGAAAATTTAAAATGTCAAACATTGTTCAAATTGCACATAGAGATGCCCTACACAGTCCATGATTTTTTAAAATAGTTTAAATATTTTTTTAACATTTTTTAAACTTTAAACATAGTTCAAATTGCACATAAATGATGTACTGCAACATCTGCTGTATTATACGTTTATTTCTGGTCACGTTCGACATGACCCCAACAAGATTTTCTTTTTTTTTTGTTAATTTGTTTTATTCAAGTTTTTATTTTTTTATTTTTTTTAAACTGTTGAAATTTCACAGAGATGCCCTACACAGTCCATATTTTTTTTTAAATTAAGATTTGATATTTCTTAGAAAATATTAAATTTCAAACATTGTTCAAATTGCACATAGAGATGCCCTACACAGTCAGTCCATTATTTTTTAAAATAAAGATTTTATTTTATTTTTTTAATTTAAATTTCAAACTTTGTTCACATTGCAGAAAATGATGACCTACAAAGTCCAGGAATTTAAAAAATAAAGTTTTGATGTTTTTTTAGAAAATTTAAAATGTCAAACATTGTTTATATTGCACATAGAGATGCCCTACACAGTCAATAATTTTTTAAAAATAAAGTTTTGTTTTTTTATTTCATTTTTCAAACTCTTCAAAATTGCACATAGAGATGCTCTACACAGTCCATGATTTTTTTTAATAACATTTTGATATTTTTTTAGAAAATTTAAAATGTCAAACATTGTTCAAATTGCACATGCCCTACACAGTCAAGGTTTTTTTTAAATAAAGTTTTTTAATTTTTTATTTTAAATTTCAATCATTGTTCAAATTGCTCATATATATGCCCTACACAGTCAATCTTTTTTTTTTTAGAAAATTAAAAAATTGAAACATTGTTTATATTACACATAGAGATGCCCTACACAGTCCATGATTTTTTAAAATTAAGATTTGATATTGTTTAGAAAATATTACATTTCAAAAATTGTTCAAATTGCACATAGAGATGCCACACACAGTCCATGATTTTTTAAAATAAAGTTTTGATATTTTTTTAGAAAATTTTAAATATTAAACATTGTTTAAATTTCACAGAGATGCCCTACACAGTCCATTAATTTTTAAAATAAAGATTTGAAAATTTTTAGAAATTTTTATATTTTAAACGTTGTTCAAATTATATCTAAACGATGAAACAATGATATCTAAACTGTAGGAAAATAATGGCAGTATGCAAGTATGGTACATTTTCAGTTGTGTAATTCTCTAGTGTAGGCTACAGTAGCCTACGTGTCTAACTGCTTCAGAAAAACATTTGTATAAGCAGTAGCCTATCCGTGTGGTCTTTTAAAAAAAATAAATATTACAACATTTCAAAACTAACCAGGGACAAATGAGGAAACCCGTTCCCTCATTGAGTGGCGAATTGCCAGTCAAAACCTTTTCACTGGCACAAGAAACTCATCAAAAAATGGGTGGGAGCAAGTATGTTTTTTACCGATTTTTTCAGTGCCTGAAAAGTGTTTATGTAGAGGGAAAGTCTGAGAGTATAAGGTGTATACATGGAACAGTATAAGGTGAATACATGGAACAGTATAAGGTGTTTACATGGAACAGGATAAGGTGTTTACATGGAACAGTATAAGGTGTTTACATGGAACAGGATAATGTGTTTACATGGAACAGGATAAGGTGTTTACATGGAACAGTATAAGGTGTATACATGAAACAGTATAAGGTGAATACATGGAACAGTAAAAGGTGTATACATGGAACAGTATAAGGTGTATACATGAAACAGGATAAGGTGTTTACATGGAACAGTATAAGTGCTCCACCTAGCAAAACCGAGTTTCTCCACACAAAGATAAGGACTTATCCTGGTTTCTGAAATCGGGATAATGTGTTTACATGCGCAAATACAAAATCAGGATACTTAAAAACCTGGGCTACTCAAATCCATGTAAACGCACTGCTCAAAGTTATTTTATCTGTCACGCCCAAGTACTAATCACTGATCTGTGACAGGTGGCAGTCAGGGATTCCCACACCTGTTCCTGGTTGAGTGGTTGTGCTCCCCTTTATTAGTTGTCTGTTTAGTTGAAACCCTTGCGGGTTATTCTTGTGTACACCTTATGTTTTGTCGTGTGGTACGTGTCCGTTTTGCAACCCTGCGTGGTGCCGTTTTGTTTCATATGTTCTGTTACATTAAAACCTTTTATTTTTGATTCTAGTAAAGTGTCTTGTCGTTCCCGACCGTCACATTATCTTTGAATTAAAATTACAGAAATATTGTTTTTATACATTTATGGACCACTTTACTTTGATTCCTGTAATATTAACTGACATAATGCACACATTTGAGTTTGTGATGTCACAAACCATAACAAGCCAATCACCAACCTCACCTTTACAGGTGGTGCCCTCCAGCCTGTAACCGCGGCGACAGACGCATTTGAAGCTCCCGGGCGAGTTCTCACAGCTGCCACCAGAGCATGGGTTCACCTGGCACTCATCCACATCTGTGCACATCCACACGGTTACCTAGGATACGCTGTGTGCGTGTGTGTGTGCGTGTGTCTGTGTGTGTGTGCGTGTGTGTGTGTGTGCGTGTGTGTGTGCGTGTCTGTGTGTGTGTGTGTGTGTCTATGTGTGTGTGTGTGTGTGTGTGTGCGTGTGTCTGTGTGTCTGTGTGTGTGTGTGTGTGTGTGCGTGTGTCTGTGTGTGTGTGTGTGTGTGTGTGTC
>JAODOY010000004.1:2087364-2099356 GCA_025399855.1 Forbesichthys papilliferus | reverse complement strand
GCAAACACAATAGTAATATTCATGTTATTTTCTGTAATTAAAGTTATTTTCTGCACTCACAGAATGCCAAATAGCCTTGACAATCTGTAATCTCGTTACAGAATCTGTCTGTCTTCAATGTTTCAGAAAACAAACTTGAATGACGATTTTCACTCAAATTAAGGATTGAATGATGCACCTACAAAAGACAGAAAAACTGTTACAAATGTTATAGTCATAGTATATAAATATAAATTCCAAGATTAATTCATACAGCTCTTTTCACAATGTTTAAGTGTAAAAATAGCTTAAGTATTTTACAACCCCCAACCACTTGTGGGGATGACCACAAGTGCTGTGATCAGCCCCTGTGATTTTATCCATATCAACACTTTATTACACATATATTAAGTTATGCCTATACCCCGTACTTTTGGTGTATCTAAATAATTTCCCCACGATGATCAATACAATTCTATTCTATATATTTTCGTCTACACCAAAAGGCCTGAACGATAGAAATTTAAAATCCTTATTTTATTTTTTTGAACCACAAATAACCCAAACGTCATAGTCAACATCTTAAGACAAATGCAGACCTATGCCCTTGCTACACTATTCATAAAAACGTTTAGTAATGCCAAACACAAAATTATATATAAACAGTTACGTGATCAGAAGAAAATGTATAGGCTATCACAAAACTTCAGAAGCAAACGCTAGCCACCTACCGTAACTTTAAAGTTCACCCACATTTGTTAATTTGTGTGATGTAGATTTACATATATTTACACAAGCAATTAGAATCAGTAAAAGTAAAAAAAAAAACAATTGAAGAAACAATCTACCACATAATATTAACGTATTACAACAAATACGAACCTTGTGACTTTATACCGGTGGCGTGGGTACTAGTGCTTCAATGCTTCGCTAGCAGCGAAAGCGACTGAGATTGGCGCCTCCAACCGGAAGCGACCCAGACTGGCGCGTTGCAGTCAGACCTCTCTCCAATATTATGGTGAAATGCTGACTCCTAATGGTTTGAAGAATATGGTCGTTTTATACACAGAGCACCTTTTTTAAGGGACCCATTCCAACTATTTCTATTTCTATAAACATTGCTCATTGATAAAGATGCACTCTCGAGTCATGCTGAAATTGTATCCCCTGCCGGAAACGGATTGCGGTTTTTGGTACCGTGAGTACCGTAATAATACTTTTATATTGGTCATATACAAAACATTTAACGTTATGTTCGTTATAATAACAAAGATACAATGTCTTTGTTTAAATAACGTTTCTTGTTTAACCGAATATAACTTTGTGATGTTGCTAGCAGCTACCTGCTGTCCAATAACCCTGTAGCAAGAATGGCTGCAGTTTCGTGCTATGTAACCCTTCATCCATTAATTAATACGTGCTTATGGGTACATGGTTGTTTAGCGGGCAAGGATGGCTGCGATGTTGTGCTATGATATAATTTAACCTTCATTCATGAAATAATGTGCTTAGTAGATACAAGACTGGTTATCAAAATGTAACACCATTCCTACACAGGGCTGTGTGACCAAGCTGCTGCTGTGTTTATATTGTTGACAAGAACAATGAACCACATTCTGCCGCTTGTATCCTTTACTGTAGTCTGGACGGTGAGGCGGAATTAATGCGCAATATTAACACCTTGAAAACACTGCTGAAATTAAACCATATGTGGTCCAAAACCCATAAAACTGTTCAAACTGCGTTTGAGTACTAGCAGTAAAGCAGTTGTAGCCTCACATCAACACAGCTACGTGGAAGGTGGGGTGGGCAGTGGCTGCTTAAATTGAAAGAAATCAGACTGTTTTCGAGAGTCATGGTTGTGATCGTGCTATTCTACCTAAGCTTTTCAACTACATTGTATTGAGAAGTCAAGGAAATGTGTTAACAAGTGAAAAAAGGCATGAACGACTCCTTTTTAAAGTAATGTATGAAAAACAAAATAATAATTCCACATGTCACATTATTTGGTTATAAACAAGAGAGTTGTCCATAACCAGTATTCATGAGTTATTCATGTAAACAAGCCCTTAAACAGTCCTGACTGTTCGCTTGGATATTAAATTGCTGTATGAGTTTTGTTTATGTCGTCTTGTGTCCGTCCGTGTCCCCCGGACTCCCTCGCTCTACAGGCCCACCTACAGTTTATCTTGTTAATATCTGGCCCACTTGAATTTCTAATTGAATAGCCCCGTAGTTTGTTTGTTTATTAGGATCCCCATTAGCTAATGTCGTAATGATTGCTATTCTTCCTGGGGTCCAACACTTAATCATCCATGACAAGTTTACACAAAATACATTACGTAAAAACACACATACACATAAAGTACATATACACACACACAGGATATACATACATATAAAATACATTCATACATCATACTGTACATACACATTTATACATGCATACATACATATGCAGATAAAGAAATAAATTATCGATACAAAATATCAAACGTTTAAACACATTTTGTGATCTACTTTTTTTTTTTTTAGTCGTCTGATTGTAAAGTATCAATGTCCTTAAAATAAGAAATTGTATTTATTTTTTTAATATAATCTGGTAGAACATTCCATTTTTTAACAGCTCTAGAAATCACTGTACTTTTTAGAAAATGTGTCCTAGTCATAGGTAGAACAATTATGTTACAAGTTATGCTCTTTTCTCCATGTTTTTCTTTAGTAATTCTGTGTTCATGTTTTGTCTTTTCTAGGGAGGTGTTTAAAGCAAAGCATAGACAAACTGGCAAAAAGGTGGCACTGAAGAAAGTGTTGATGGAAAATGAAAAAGAAGGGGTAGGTCACTTACATTTCTCATTGCCTATGTCAGGCTTTTTGTGCAACCAATGTGATTGTTGTTAGGGCTGGACGATTAACCGTAAAGTAATCGAAACCGAAATTCAGAACTTCTAACAGATGTAATTTTCCCAGGTCGATTTAAAAAAAAAGTTTTTTTTTTTAGTTTTTTTTTTTTAAATAGAGGATTACAGATGGGCCTATTTGTTTGGACCCAGACACTGGACACCAATCTTGAAATCGTGACAATCACAGGCACAGCAATAATCCATAAATTGCAATAAACGAGTAATATCTACTGAGAAAAACGCTGCTGTCTTACTATTACTATTACTATTCCATCTCACTGGCGCAGAACACTGCAGCCCGCTGGCATTACATAAGCATGACAGACAACATACAGTTAAACAAGGTGGGCTCTCTAACACTTAACTGTTAATCTATCTACATCTTGTAGGTTTTTTACAGTCTTCCTTCTTCCTTCCAACTTTAAAGCAAATTAGAAAAACTATTACTGGCGCTGCCCCTCTTCTTGGTAAATTTTGCACCAGCATGTAAGCTAGCGATATTAAGTCAGCTATTTCAATGAGACACTCCTAAGGAAAAACAATTTCTGGAGTATGGTAATGGTTCTCAAATATCAGTGACCAAAATGCCTACAATTGGTTGGTGGAGTATTCTGTGTAAATGTAGGGAAACGCTCACCAATTCCAAATGCATGATACATGACTGACACACAGTACTACATGGTAATAACACAGCAGGGTAAGTAAATTATTGACTGTCAATCAATATATTTTACTGAAAGATAATAAATATAGCCCCCAGTTAGCTTTCATTATTTAATGTTTAGCCCTTTGCTAGCAAAACTAAATTATACTGCTTTTACAAGTAGTTTTAACTTTTGTAAAGGAATTTATACTGTAAAAGGATTTTATACTGTTAATTGTAATCGAGGTACAATGGTCAGGTAATCGTAATTTTGATTCGTCCAGCTTTAAGTGTTATTGATTTGATGCACTGCTGCCACCCACAAATTTAACTCTGTAGAAAAATAAGCTTAGATGTGTATACAAAGGTGCTATATAAAGTTAACGCTAGTTGGTTTTATCTGTTTTGCTGGAGTTTCCTATTACAGCATTGAGGGAAATAAAGATCCTGCAGCTGTTGAAACATGAAAATGTGGTGAATCTGATTGAAATCTGTCGAACTAAAGGTTGGTGTTGAAACTCCCCAGTCTCATTTTAAACAAGCTAATATTCAATACTTTGCTTTATTTGTATGTGAAGTTGTGTTTTGTGTTTATGTACATTCAAACCTGTAAAATAACTTTCAATAAGTGCTTCGTCTCTACATCCACTGGTTTGGTATGTACACGTCTTTTGTGCATTGTCTCCTCACACCAGCGACTCAGTTCAACAGATACAAAGGCAGCATCTACTTAGTGTTCGACTTTTGTGAGCATGATCTGGCCGGACTGCTAAGCAATGCCAACGTCAAATTCACTTTGGCGGAGATAAAGAAAGTTATGCAGATGCTACTTAATGGACTGTACTACATCCACAGAAACAAGGTGAGGCATTGCCAGTTTATTACCCATTGTTGTTTTTTCTTGTTTTAATCACTGTTGGCTTTTGTTTATGCTTCTGTGAAGATTGGTTGAGTTGCACCTATTTTTAATATATACACACACACACACACACACACACACCTACCTTTTATGTAGTCTCAGCCTCTTCCGTTCATTAGCACTACGTCACATAAGCAAACAGCCAGAGTATTGTCATTAAGTTTCCCAACAAATTCCTCTAAGTTTAACGTTCAACATGGCCATTGTGTTATGAAGTGCATCCGGAGAGTATTCACAGAGCTTTTTTCCCACTTTTTATGTTACAGCCTTATTCCAAAATTGATTAAAATGTTTTTTCCTAAATTTTCCTAAATTAAAGTTTGACTTTTTTGCTAATTTATTCAAATTCAAAAACTCTAAAAGATCACATGTACATAAGTATTCAAAGCCTTTGCTCAATACTTTGTTGAAGCACCTTTGGCAGCAATTACAGCCTCAAGTCTTTTTGAGTATGATGCTACAAGCTTGGCACACCTACTTTTGGTCAGTTTCTCCCATTCTTCTTTCCAGGACCTCGCAAGCTCCATCAGGTTGGATGGCAGGTCTGTGCAGAGCCATTTTCAGATCTCTCCAGAGATGTTCAATCTGGTTTAAGTCTGGGCTCTGGCTGGGCTACTCAAGGACATTCACAGAGTTGTCCTGAACCCACTCCTTTGTTATCTTGGCTGTGTGCTTAGGGTCGTTGTCCTGTTGGAAGATGAATCTTCTCCCTCTGAGGTCCAGAGTGCTCTAAAGCAGGTTTTGATCAAAGATGTCTCTGTACATTGCTGCATTCATCTTTCCCCTCAATCCTGACTATTCTCCCAGTTCCTGCTGCTGAAAAACATCCCCACAGCATGATGCTGCCACCACCATTCTTCACTGTAGGGATGGTATTGACCAGGTGATGAGCGGTGCCTGGTTTCCTCCAGACATGACGCTTAGCATTCAGGCCAAAGAGTTCAATCTCCGTTTCATCAGATCATAGAATTTTCTTTCTCATGGACTGAGAGTCCCTCAGGTGCCGGTTGGCAAGATCCAGATAGTCATTTTACTGAGGAGTGGCTTCCATCTGGCCACTCTACCATACAGGCCTGATTGGTGGAGTGCTGCAGAAATGGTTGTCCTTCTGGAAGGTTTTCCTCTCTCCACGGAGCAACTCTGGAGCTCTGTCAGAGTTGACCATAGGGTTCTTGGTCACCTCCATGACTAAAGTAGCCTTGCTAGACCATCCTGATCTCACGAGCTTCAGTTTAATTTCGCCTTGAGAATCAGTCTGGAAAGCTTCGGGATCATTTGAAATATGTCCGAGTAGCAACTGAACTTTCCAATCAGCGTCATGTTTATAGCTATACAGGCATGGTTTAGGTGTGCCGACCATGGTGCCGACAGCAAAAACGACCAGATTGTTCATCCAATCAACTGCCAAGTATTTTTTTTGTAGCAGCAGCCATTCACATACAGTTTCAATGTATGGCTCCCCAGATGGACTTGTGACAACAATTTCTCTGGCATGTCAGGTTATGATTAAAGCCCTTCTCCCCCAATTGCTGAGTTTGGCCGGGCGGACAGCTCTAGGAAGAGTCCTGGTGGTTCCAAACTTCTTCCATTTACGGATGGAGGCCGCTGTGCTCATTATTACCTTCAATGCTACAGAAATCTTTCTGTAGCCTTCCCTAGATGTGTGCCTTGATACAAATCCTGTCTTGGAGGTCTACAGACAATTCCTTGAACTTCATGGCTTGGTATGCTCTGACATGCACTGTCATCTGTAGTACCTTATATGTACAATCAACAGAATTTTGCTACAGGTGGACTCAAATCAAGTTGTAGAAATATCTCAAGGATGATCAGTGGAAACGGGATGTGCCTGAGCTCCATTTTGATGGCAAAGCCTTTTTTGCAAAAGTTTTAAACACACTTTTTTCACTTTATTATGAGGTATTGTGTGTAGAATTTTGAGGGGAAAAAATATTTTGATCCATTTTAGAATAAGGCTATAACAAAATGTGAAAAAAGTGAAGCGCTGTGAATACTTTCCGAATGCACTATAGTTGGTGGTGTGCATGTCAATTAAAATACCTCTGCGTTTATAGTAGGCAGGTCTTGACTCAGTTAGACAGTGCTGTGTCCCAGACTCTGCGAGACTAGCCTTCATGCTTCCACTTAATTGTAATGTTTTAATGTGTGCACTAGGGGGCAGTGCTGCTCTTACTAAATTAGAATTACAGGGCATTTAAATTAAAGTGATTTTAGGATACACAATACTATTTTGAAGTGCATCCATGCAACACTGTATGATTCTCTAATACCCAATTAAGGATTTGTTTTACACACAGGACAGCATATTTATACACAAGTTCACATTTGCACGTGTGCTGTGCATATCGTGAGCTCGCTGAAACCAAGAAACCTATTTTGTTCTCCATGGCTATATACAGAGGTGTATATAGCCATCGGAAGAAGATTTACTCTGTAACAACACAAAGTGCAGTTGGCATTGGTTTCATTCATTATAATGTATGCAGTGTGGTAATATATATTTAGTACTACATTTTGCAAGCATTAGCAATGGGATGGTTCCTAATGTCTACATAAAATATCACATTTGTTTTTACCTTCATGCATATCCTACTTTACGTTTGACCCTCATGTGTTATGTTAATACAGTAATTTTTGACATAATGTCTGCGTGTCTGTTGGCCTAGATTCTCCACAGAGACATGAAGGCAGCCAATGTGCTAATCACCAGAGATGGTGTGCTGAAGCTAGCAGATTTTGGCTTGGCACGAGCCTTTAGCCTGGCCAAAAACAGCCAGGGTAACCGCTACACCAACCGTGTGGTGACACTGTGGTACAGACCGCCAGAGCTGCTGCTAGGTAACACCTTTTAACATCATGTGTACCCTGGTTACTAAAGACATGCGGGTGTGTGGTTCCTAATGGGCCTTGATATGTGGCAGGTGAACGAGACTATGGCCCCCCCATTGACCTGTGGGGTGCGGGCTGCATCATGGCTGAGATGTGGACCAGAAGCCCTATAATGCAAGGCAACACAGAACAACACCAGCTTACTCTGATCAGTCAGCTGTGTGGTTCCATCACTCCTGAGGTAAGCTGGAACACTTAACATGTTTTTTCCTTTCCTTTCCAAGTGAAATGAATGCTACTTAAAGGGCAACCTTACCTGTGGCTTATAGCATCCCTCACTCAATGCACAAGACACTGAAACAAGAACCATAGTTTTGGAAAAGGAGGGTGGAGTCTCAAGAGCTCTATAATGAGTTCCACTTGTCATGTAGTTTTGGAATATCGAGGAATTTTAGGAATTTTTGTCTGTTCCAGACATGAATATTATAATGTGCATGTGGCTATTATTATTCTTATTTGTTGAGACCTCTCAAGTGTGTGTGTGTGGGTATACATGCGCGCGCACGCACGCACACTTTTCTTTATTAGTGCTGGGCAATGCCAAAACATTTTAATCGATATTAATTGCATGATTCTCTGTGATTAACCACAAATAATCACATTTTGCGCAAAATTCACACAAACAAACAGTGTATTGCAGTGTAAACAATGTATTGCACACTTGTAAATGTACTGCTATATGTGCAATTAACATTTGGTTTGCAGACAAATAAGGTGATTTTTTTTAACAGCACTATTCTCTTCATACAGTAGCAGTTAAAATATTTATTGTAAATCTCCAGATAAATATGAATTAAATCAAATATAAAACCAAAGCTATATGCCACTGCCAGGGCATTACAATGTTATCTAGTTTGTTATAGAAAGCAAGTTACCCTCAGAGTCCAGAGCCACAATCATAACATTACCGTCCGAGCAACAGCATGTAAACATTTCAACATTTTTTTTTTTTTTTACTAAATGGTCTGCAATTTGTAAATATCCTTTCCGCTGTGACATTTGTCAGCTTGTCTTGCTTTTGTTTATCTATACATCTCCCACACGATACATCCAATGTAGTCTGCCGAAGCCTCCCCTTTTGAGAGTCTAACACTTAATTTCCTGCATTTTGGTCAAATGTTATGCACTAATTTGTGCCCTTTCTGCACGGGCAAGGACAAAATGAACAAATGCATCCAAATTTAAATACTATAGTCCCATTTCAAAGGCGCTGTTACATACATTAGGCTTTTATAAAACTATTTCCAAATATGCTGTTTGCTTCTCACATATCTAACAAAGAAATTAATATTTTTATGTTCCCCCTAGACAATACATAGTCTTTGTAACACAAGGCACAAAAATAGTGTGGCTGACGTCTAACGTGAAACCGGACAATTCTCCAAGTTATAAATCAATCAATCAATCGTTATTTATATACCACTTTTCATACAAATTCATGTAACAAAGTGCTTCACACTACAACGTCAATAAAAACAATATAAAATGAGTAAAACAATACAATAAATAAAAAGTAATACCACCACTCATGTTACACTCATCATCCCAGCCCTCCAATCACAAACAAACATTGTGAGTCCCATTCCCACCATCCACAAAAGACAAACCACCAGGGACCCCCAGTTATAAATGATTTTATACAGGAAATAGTATATAGGCTAATCACGATTATCTGGATAATGAGGAAACGCTATAGCAGGGCTATTCATCTCTGGTCCTAGAGGGCCACACTCTGCATGTTTTAGATCTCTCTGCTCCAGCACACCTGATTCAAATGAAAAAGTCGTTATCAGGCTTCTAACAACCTTGAATCAGGTGTGTTGGAGCAGGGAGAGGTCTAAAACATGCAGGGTGTGGCCCTCCAGGACTGGAGATGAATAGCCCTGCACTATAGCCTAATGATTCGCTTTAGCTGAAGACATCCCGGTTACACACCTGGAACATCGCAGGTGTCATGAGACTCGAGTTATGCAAAACGGCTTTTTTAAGTTAAACTGATCGGTCATATACGGTATTAATAGGCTACTGTGGTGTTGAAGTGCCACATTGTGGTGAAGTGAATAAGAGCCACATGCACATTCAAAGTTACTTCCCAAAACAAAATACACTAAATAGGACAGAAGAGTAAAGCATGCCTACGTTATTTGACTCATCAGGAATAATAAGTGAGAAAAGTTGATATACAGGAGAATTTGAAAATAATACATATTGACAGATACATTATATAAGGCACAAATTGGTGCTTTTTTAAAAAATTGACCAGAATGCAGTCAAATGAAGTGTTTGACGCTCTAAATTTCATGGGGGAGGACCAACAGACCCCCCTCATAAGTACTCCACCCTCTATAACCACTAGTGTTAATGTTTACTTGCGTTGTACCTTTTACGAAATATCCCAACAATTTTCTCTTTGTTTATTGTTGCCAAGCTGTATGTGCCTTTTACACAGACATTGTTCTGGTGGTCTGTTTTTCTGGAAAATATAGGATTTTTATTTTTATTTTATTTTTATAACTACATTTGTCAATGGCTAAATAGGTCACAACACTAAGTAAACTCATGTTAGAATTCTGAAACCTGCCATCATTTGGTCAATCTGGTTACTTAAAGTCATTCTATATCCACTTAATGGAATCTTGTATCTTGTAACACATTTTCTTTGTATCAGGTGTGGCCTGGTGTGGATAAAAAATATGAGCTCTACCAGAAAATGGAGCTGCCCAAAGGTCAAAAGAGGAAGGTAAAGGATCGTCTGAAGGCCTACGTGAAAGACCCATATGCCTTGGACTTGATCGACAAGCTGCTGGTTCTGGACCCGGCACAGCGTACAGACAGCGACGATGCTCTCAATCATGACTTCTTCTGGCTGGACCCCATGCCGTCTGACCTGAAGAACATGCTCTCCACACACAACACCTCCATGTTTGAGTACCTGGCCCCGCCCAGACGGAGAGGCCACATGCCTCAGCAGCCGCCCAACCAGAACAGGAACCCAGCCACCACCTGCCAGACAGAGTTTGACCGCGTGTTCTAGTCTGGTTGGCTGGTCTCACTGTTACATTACAGTCCACTGTTCACAACCATTAGTAGCATTGGCTGAGAGGTTCATTCCCAGGCCCAAGCTATGGGCAACATTTCAACTTGCTACAGTGTTCACCGGCACTCAATACTGATCTTAATTTTTATTGATTTTTTTTTCTCTTAAATGAAGAAAAAAAAAATGCAGATGCACAGCATTCTTTTGTTGAGCTTTTTATGTTATTATATAAAACCAGTTTTATATTTTTCTGTAGTCACTCAAAAGAAAATGTAAAATGTACTAAGACTCAGTATTTACTGTAATAAGTGAATGCTGGAATCCTATTTTCCATTATATATGTCAAGTTTCTATTGTATGACATGGTGCCATTGTTAAATGAACCACTGTGAAGAAGGATGGATTGACATTTGACAATTCCAGCATTGTTTACTATTTGAAGAGGAACTATGTTTACAAGAACTGTCACGACCTGAGGTCTCTCCTGTCCATATGAAGACCATTGACAGCATTCCACCCTATTAAGAGTTGTACCAATGTACCATAGTGTTGTCTCGTGCACGACGGTCGGTAGCCTAATTATTAAAGTTCTGACTCACTAAATTGTACCAAAACCTACGCAAGTTAGATCCGTCAAATGTAGCAACAATTGTTATGTAGAAAGCATAAATTGTCCTGTTATCTCAATGGAAAGTCCCGTTGTTGCCGCAATCTGAATATCTATATAGAGCAAGATGACGCATGGGTCCTAGTTCAATGTAATAGGTGTATATATACAGTATAATTATACACTCGCAGGTCCTCGTTTAATATCTGGCATCTAATTAATATATACAGTATCTCACAAAAGTGTGTACACCCCTCACATATTTGCAAATATGTGAGCATATCTTTTCATGTGACAACAATGAAGAAAGAGAGGTTTATGCAATGCAAAGTAGTGATTGTACAGCTTGTAGAACAGTGTAAATTTGCTGTCCTCTCAAAATAACAACACACATCCATCTAAACCGCTGGCAACAAAAGTGAGTACACCCCTAAGTGAAAATGTCCAAACTGGGCCTAATTTACCATTTTCCCTCCCTGGTGCCATGTGACTCGTAAGTGTTACAAGATTTCAGGTGTGAATGGGGAGCAGGTGTGTTAAATTTGGTGTTATCGCTCTCACACTCCCTAATACTGGTCACTGGAAGATAAACATGGCACCTCTGAAAAAAAGAATTGTTGCTCTACATAAAAATGGCCTAGGCTATAACAAGATTGCCAAGACCCTGAAACTGAGCTGAAGCACGGTGGCCAAGATAATTTTAACAGGATAGGTTCCACTCAGAACAGGCCTCGCCATGGATGACCAAAGAAGTTGAGTGCATGTGCTCAGCGTCATATCCAGAGGTTGTCTTTGGGGAAATAGACGTATGAGTGCTGCCAGCATTGCTGCAGAGGTTAAAGGGGTGGGCGGTCAGCCTGTCAGTGCTCAGACCATACGCCGCACACTGCATCAAATTGGTCTGCATGGCTGTCATCCCAGAAGGAAGCCTCTTCTAAAGATGATGCACAAGAAAGCTCACAAACAGTTTGCTGAAGACAAGCAGACTAAGGAC
>JAODOY010000004.1:2056870-2087264 GCA_025399855.1 Forbesichthys papilliferus | reverse complement strand
GAATGTTTACATGTTATGTTCAATTAAACCATGGCAACATCTAATGTTTGTGTAGTATTATTTTCAGCAGACTGTGTATTTCTATTGTTGTGACAGATGAGGTTCAGAGCACATTTTATGACTAATTCATCCAAAACTCCACTTAATCCCAAGGGGTTCACATACTTTTTCCTGCAACTGTACATTCTTGATTCATTTACAGATTTTCTTGTTTTGCTCTCAGATTTCTAAAATCTAATTTGTATCTAATATCATTACCTCTCCTGATTTATGTGGTTATTGAATACCGTGGGAAAATGGATTCACTGGAGCTATTGCACATACATATGTATTTATATCGTTAATCTTTATTTAATCGTGCGTGGCCCATTGAGACATGGCCTGGGTCTGGTCAGGTGAATATTAAAGCTGCTTCTTTACATTTTATTCAGACCTTGTGGTATTTCTGTGTAATAAAGCAGATCACGTCCACTGTGCAGTGTTATCCAGTTGGCTATACTCTACAGTATCCAGCACACAGACACCCTACTATAGTCTACAGTGGTCTAATGTTAGCCTGTTGGTAAGACCAATGAGCTATGTAACAATTACAAGACTATAGATGGTCATCCACATTTTTGAATGATATGGATGCTTTTTTCCTTCACCCTGGCCACTGTACAGCATCTAATTAAATAAAATATATTTCCAAATAAATATCTTCAATACCTTTTGGAGGGTCTGCCATTAGCAATAATACATTCCTCACAGCTCACTAGTTGGATTGTACTTGACACTTTTTTCAGTGATGCCTATCCAAGCAGAGAAGGCATGGGGGCTCTCTTTCTCTTTTCTGCTATTTCCCCCCCCACTATTTCAGTTCTAGCCAGCGGCGGCTGAATGTGGCTGATGGCATCCGGTGTGCGGGGCACCACACACAAAAGGGGTCCTGTCACTCACTTGAGGTGGCCATATGTGTGCCGGCATGAGCTCTGCGCCAGCGGCAGGCTGCCTCTGCCAGAAGACATTAGGAGAGCAGCAGGGTGTCATTAAGGCTGCAAGATGATTGATTAACCATGCATTGTGAGCATGAGACCTACCAATCCCTACCTCTGCCTGCAAACTCCAAAAACCATACATGTACACACACACACACACACACACACACACACACACACACACGCTGTGGGCTGGCGTTGCAGTGGTGGAGGCATAGGGAGCCCCCTGCAGATGTGGGGGTGTAATTGCATTAGCTGCCCAGTAGGGAGAGGATGAGCTTGGATTCCTCTGAAAAGAACACAGTGAGGGGGCCATATCAAGCCATTAGCGACACTCTAACCTAAGCTTTATTCCTGTGGGGGGACTTCATATGCTACTGAGCTGAGCTTTCCTGGCGTGACTAAGAGACAAGGAAAGCTTATGGTCGTTTACGCTTGTCCTTCGTGGATGGGCGCCTTTCTCTGTAAGAGGAGTACATTTTATAGGGGATCTGTTGAACTGGATTTAGTCCAAATCCCTTACATTAAAGGTCCTACCACATTTTCAACATGAATATAACAGCTATAAAAATTATTTTCTTTGTATAGATATAGTTTAGTAATTGCATCATGAGAAGAGAAGGACATCACATGCACACACTAGTGCATATGTGTGTGTGTGGCTTGTATTTGTTTTATTCTGAGACACTGGTGCTTAGTGTGACATCTAGTGGCAGAAATGTCACATAGAGTCACTTTAACCACATTGTTAAAAAACAATTGTCTTCAGCAGGGGTGGGTTACATCTGATTTCAACTGATTACATGTAACTGATTACAAAAAAACATGAACTGTAATCCATTACAGTTACCAGCTAAAATTGTTGAATCAGATCATGTTCTAGGACTACTTTTAAATATAAAAATTAAGTTTGCAGAAGAAATGCATTAACAAAATCAATAATTGAAATTAAATCCTACTTTAATCTGATCCCCATAGCAACATAAACGGTCACAAAAATAGAAACATTTGGCTGCCATCACAGTAATTGCTTTGGATGGCATTCCAAATAACAACGTTTAGGCGTGAAGTCTGTTAGTACATGTATGTAATCCAAAAATTATGCTACTGATTATAATTTTAGTCTGGTAACTAGTAACTGTAACAGATTGCATTAAAAAGTAACCTACCCAACCCTGGTCTTCAGATAATCATAGACACAAATAATATTACACATTGGTGTGCACACAGTTTATTTGAGAGGTACTGTAGATGTCCATGGTGTCTCTCTCTGGGCACAATACCTTATTATCCAATTCTGATCAAACTTTGTGCTGACAGTTGATCAAGGACGTGCTATTCACAATATTGTGCACTGGCCTAAATGTGGCAGTCAAATATCCATCCAATTCAGACATCCATTTTGAATTCTGCAAAACAGAATGAATCTGGAACCAAAAGATCAGGGATATGATTGTAGCTAAACTTGAATAAGTATTTAACAGCATAATCTGTAACATTGATTTCCTTTGAATTTAGTACCCTTTATAACAGTCATGGATGTAAAGTTTATATGGAGATATGGGTTCAGTGAGCATGCTTTGCTAGGTGCATTAAGTGATAAAATACCTTATCACAGTGGCTTTGCTGGATGATATGAGACTTCTATAAATCATCAGTCATCTTATTTGTGCTTCTCTGTTTCCCCTCCCCCTTCCACTGTATTATGTGCCGCCATAGAGAGATGAATGATGAAATCAGGTGAGGAGGGGTTAGCGATGGGAGGGCTAATGTTGTGTTTGCTATTAAGATGCACAAGGCAGTTGAACTCCCACTGATCTGAGTGAAAAAACATTTGGTATGGGACTCATCAATCAAAGGGCAGACACCAGAGCTGTCAGATTCCTGGGGTGTGTGTGTGTATCTGCATGCATATGTTGTCCAATCTGACATACACAGAAGAATGCTCTAGCTTCATTCACCATACCAAACACAATGTGTAGTATTGAAATAGATAGATAAAGGAGAAAGTCAGACAGCTATGCTGTTCCTTATTAAGAGGAGTTGACTGTATTAAACCTCATTACAATATTTCAGTATTAATTATATTATGCTTGTCCAGACCTGATATGCTGTCCATTTACAGTGGTTAGTGGGGCCCTGAACCATGTAACCCATTTCAGTTGATGCAATAAAACATGATTACAAATATTGATATGCTGTAAATCTGTTTTCACTGAGGTTCACCATCAACTCTAAATACATACAGTTGTCAGCATATGCACAATAATGTACTCTTCTTGTTATTCTTCAATGTCAAAGAGTAATCTGAGATGTATTCTAACTTTGTATTCATTTATTTATATGTTGGTTTTGTTTAGCAATAGTTATGCTGTGTGAAAATGCCATAATATAGATGCTTTAGCTTGCAGCCTGTATTCTTTCCTGTGTACAATAGATACCTTCACCTTGCTATTCCCTGCAGCCTACACACCCTCCTATCTCTGCCCCTTGCTGTTCAAGTCTCCATCTGCTTATTTTCAGGGGGTTGAAGGACAAGGCTCCACCGATGGGTCTGTGGACCCCTACGGCTCCTTTGAGGGTACCTCATAGAAGGGCCCATGAAGATTTTTATTTAGGAGAAGAATTATTTTCATTTTTATAAAATTGAATTGAAATTATTCACTTCTTTATATTTTATTTTAAACCGGTTCAGTAGATAACAGAAGGTACAGTAATAACATCAATAGTACAGCAATAGTAAATGGCCATATGCCTATTTATATCCTGCACTGTAATGAAAATACCTCTAGTTATTAACAAACATGCATAGATATGGGTTAAAGATCCACTAGTAATATAGTTAAGCTAAAATGCCAAATGAGCCAACATGTTGCTTTTTATCTGTGGCTTTCATTATTTGTACATATTTAAGACTATCTAGTTAACAGGTTAAATCATTTTAACCTGCACCGGTTATTCTACAACTACATTTGTCAAAACGTGTCTTCAACACCCTTTGTCATCTCTGCTACAATATATGCTTTCCTTAAGCCAAGGTCTCTGGAGACTGCTCTGACTGAATATAAAGAAGACCATTTGACTGGGCCTTTGGTATGCTTAGCTGTAATGTTAGCCCTGGGCTCTTTTAGATAGACACCAGAAATGTCAGTGGAGATGTTTATCTTCAAACTCTCTTGGTGGCCAGCTGTGTCAAATAACATGTCAGTGGCACAAAACAGTGCATTTGTGAGGTCATGATTTCGTTTTTTCAGGATTTGGGGAGACATAAAATGTTTTCATTATAGCACCCATGCATGTTTTTCTATTAAAAGGTAATCACAGGTTCTCTACAAACCAAACTCACAGAGGCTCTTTAACCTAAACAAAGTGTACCCATAACTGTAACCTGTAACTGAACACATCTAATAATAATGATAATATATTTTATATCTGGATGCATTTCAAGACACTCAAGGACAAATGCCTTTTCCCTTCTATTATGTAAAAAAGCTGCTACTGTTACTAATACTGTTGGTTTCCCATTTGTTACTTAGCCTTTGTAACATGATCTTTGGTTGAAAATGAATCACTAAATGAAAACACATAAATGTGATCATTATAGCAAAAGGTGTTTTATTAGTTATGCAATGTAATAAGTAAGGAAGCAAGTAACGAATATTGTAATTATTAACGTTTCCATGATTTTATATCGAAAGTAAATCTACATTCATGATATCAGGCTGATATATTATAATATATACATAATATTGTCAAAGTTCTGAGCTAGTATTATCTTTATAGTAAAAACGCAGCAGGGATGGGAACTGCATGTTTGCAAAAGCAACAGTATGTAGCTGAGCCCATAGAGGGCAGTAACACAACATTAACGATAATACTAAAAGTATTAGTTTAATATTGAATATATTGATTCATGAATTTAATAATGTAAACACAAGATGAACTGCACCAATTGCAGAATGGCCTTTTTAAGCTGACAGTACTGAAGCAAGTATGCTAGATGGTATACAGCTGTGTAAGGTCAGTTACATAGTCAGCTGGACATACTGTAATGGCTATTGACTCTATCTGCGGTTCATGCATAATTAATGACATGGTCAAAATTACATTATTCTTTTATCTTTTCTAATGAATCTTTGGAGAACTCGTTCACATCCATATGGGCTATGTGATGACACATAACCTTTTTTGACTTCCATTGGTGCCCATTGTTTCTTAAGAACATAATAGTTCCAATGTGTCTGTAAGGACAGTCACAAAAAAGGTATTAGGTTCTGTGTTTAAAGATCCATCAGTTGGATCAAGTTGTGTTGAATGTAAAACACTAGATTACTGACCTGTAGAGTGTTGATGACATCTGGGGCCACAGGAGGAAGATTTTACCATTTAAGTGCTGTGTCACCCTGCTGTTTAGCTAAGACCTACCACGGCATTGTTAATAGAGAATGAATGCTTTTTATGAGCTGCAAACTCATCTGGTCAACCAGCTGTTTTTTCTCATAAGGCCTTAGTGGTGTTTGATCCTCACAAGCAATTTCCTACAGATGAATATCACATTACATCAAATCAAATTGAATTACCTCACAACCAATGAAAAGGCTTATTTCCCAACAGATGGCAGCGTTATCCCGGGGAAATTGCAAAACTCACCTCTTTGGGTTCTGCAAGTGTGCACATTTTTAAAGCTTAATTTAAGAAGAGTCATAGCTATGTTTGGTCTTCAAAGCTAACATGCTAAATTCAAACCTGCAGGTTTAGTAATAATAATTTCTGTGGTAGAGTAAAGATGGTGAATTTTGTTTTTATTATTAGACTATGTGTAAAATTGTACTCTTAGATGTATGAACATGTGATGCTATTTTACAAGAAAAGTTACTTTCTGTCTGTAATAGCATTCACATTTAAAAAATGTATGTTTTTTTTAATGAATAAAGTTTTCAATTGAAAAAAGGTTAGCACTTTCTACTGACATATGTTTGCCAGATAAGCAGTTTAGCACAAACCATGTTAGTGAGTTAATTAATGCAAATTTAGAATTTGCTACATCTATTGGCTACAGAACTATGGCTTTATTCTGGCATCATGTGTACTGCCTGATCTTGTGTGGTTTTTGAATTCAATATTGAACCATTGACCACAAAAATACGTGATAAAATAATGACAGAATATAGGATTACATTGAATTAATGTATTGTTTATTTATTGTACACACACGTCATGGCCCCAAATATATAGTGCGACCCCTTTCTTAACAAATAAACCTTGTCTTGTCTTCTCCATGGGTCAAACCCACTTCGACAGCCACTGCTCCAAAATACGTTATAGTCTTTAGAAGAAATGGGAAACGGTTACACAAGATAGCATGAGAGAATGTATCTTTCCTGGAAGCGGTGAGTGAATAGGCTCTTTGTTGCTCCGTCTCTCAGTAAAGTATCATGAGGTTAGACTTGGATGTTTCTGTGACTGAGGGACTGCTGACAAAACAGACTATGGCACGATAAAGACTGAGGTATAGTCTCCAAAAGAGAAGGGTAGAAATAACAACTGTTTTGCACAGATATCACATTATCTCTCCTCTTTGGCTCACATCTCCACTTCTAGAAAGTTCTGCAGCTGTCCGAGGATGGCAGGAGGTATAAAGAGCACCAGAGAACGAGAAGGGCTAAAGTGACCACAAATGCTTTAAGCGGCATTGTAGAAAGAGATAAAGGCACTAAAAGCAAAGAGAAAACAAATCTCTCCTTCAGTGTCTTATCTGGCATAGCCCTGGCACTCTGAAGGGTATTTAAAATGTAATGGAAGAGGAAAGTGGACTTCAATAGAGGATCAGATTAGAGACATAATTGTGCCTTAGATCCATTTGATACCTCAATATTTCTTATTAATGAGATGCGTTTTATTTTTGTCTTAACAATACATATACTTGCTATACAGGGCACTGTCCTTGAAGTCAATTTCACTGTTAAACCACACAGAAAAACACAGTGTATGTGTGTGTGGGCTACCAGAATAGGGGGAGGTATATGCTTGCTTTTCTTAGCACCACATCCTCATTAAAACATTCCCTGAGCTGCCCCTGCACTGCTGTAAAGTGACCTTTCCTTTGTTTCAGGTGTCTAATTGGGGTCCAAGGCTTGCTTGTCGACTTAGTGAGACAATTAGCAGTCCGGGCTATGAAGAGTTTTGTTGGTTACAGCTTGTAAGAGAGGCAGGCTTATAGACATGTTAAAATCATTAACTACTACAGTTTTTAGCATTAGCGAGTCACCGTTACTTTGTTTAGGTTTGTGAAGAAATGTAATTTGTTGAATGTAATATCTGACCACTAGGTTGCACACTGGCCAGATATACAGTATGGGGACATTATGGGGGTTGTGTGCAAGTGCAAGAATGTACATGTACAGTATGCATGCTTTCAGTTGGATTGGCCTTCACATTGTGTTTGAAATTAAAGGAATAGTCATTCTGGAGAGAGTTTGTTGATATTTGAAATTGCAGGTTAGTGTGTGTGTGGCCCACAAAGCATCCAATTTGGTCTGAGATGCTGATGCTTATGTTGCGTTCACTCGGCAGACGACAAACGGCATGCCGTCCAAAGTTGAAATATTAAAACATTTTGCTGTCCTCTGCGATGGAATTTCGCTTGATCTCGTCTGAAGACGGTGGGGATAGAACTTTTGGGGAAGTAGCACCCAAAATGTGGAATGCCCTCCCCCACACCCCAAAGGATTGCTGATTCGGTCGACTCTTTTAATAAGCAGCTAAAGACATACCTATTCAAACAGGCATATGGGGATCATTGTTCTTAATCTACAGACTTATGCTTTTGAGTGTTTTTTACGGAACATTTTATTGTGTATTGTACTTTTGCTGAATTTTATTTCTAATTTATTTCATTGATAATTGTTTTGTGTATTGCAATGTATTTTTCTGTTTGATTGAATACACTTTACTTACTTAGTTAGTTACTTCTAAAGGCCCATTTATGCTTCTGCGTCAAGGCTACGGCGTAAAATACGGACAGGGCGTAACCCTACGTCGCCGGGTATGGCGTAGGTTGACGTGCACCTCTCCAAAAATGTAACTACGCGTCCGTCCATCCGTTGATTCGACGCAGCAGTCTTGTGGATGCAAGCCCATATCAAAGAGAGTAGTGCTTTGGAATTAACAACACCATATCCTACGTGCACAGACTGTCTCCCTTTGACAACCATGGTATTATTATTAGATTGATGGAAATAGACGTTTAAAGGTCCGTGCAGCCGACGCAGAAGCATAAATTGTTGAACCTACGTCGTAGCTGACGCCGTAGTCAAGACGTAAGTTTGATTAAGTAAGTTGTGTGCTCCCTCACACAACATTGTCAAACTGGACATTGAGAAACTAATAATCTTTGTATAATGACCTAGATAAAGTAAAATAATGACATAAAATATTAGCTACAAAATAATTTTATTGTAAATATTATTCCACTCTTTGTCACCTATATCAACGATATCGCAATAGCAACATATTATCATTCGTGTTCTGCTTCCATTCCGTAATTATTGCTGTGCCGTCCAGAAGGTGGCAGACAAGATCATATACAGATCCTTTAAAGATTTCTCTTAAAGGCCAGACAATGTAGCCTCGCCCGCTACAGTAATATTTCATGCACTTCATTTTAAGTTGAACCATTTGCTATATTTCAATGGGTAAATAGGTTAGTGTACAGTAAAGCACTTAAGCTTCTAGGAATGGAGTCAAGTGTCCTTTAAAGCATTGGGAATGCTAGCTAGACGCTATCCTATTCCCGACTGCAGGAAGAAAACTCATTAGCTAAAAAAAATATACCCTGCTAATTACACCTGCTGCTTCTATTACGGTACACACGCACACACACACATTCTCTCACACACACAGTCAGGTGTGATACACAGGTATACTGCAGAGAAATGATTTAAAACTAAACTTTAACCTTGAAACCTGTTAACAGGCCAGACTATGAGCTGCAGTTGCTCTGGTGGCAGCAGCGAATCTTTGCGCTTTTCAAATCTCCCAGAAACAAATCAAAATGTGCTTGAACTCAATGCAGTATTGTCAAATATGAATATAAGAGAAAGTGACTTTCTTACTTCTGTCACCCTTCTCAAAGCAACGCACAGGCCTGGTTGTTGCCAGTAAGCAGAACCAGCGAGTGAATAAAGATGAGCTCACCTTGCCATAGAGCGTTAATGACTGTCACTGCTCTTGATCTTCAAGGGTCCTACAAAAGTGTGTCTCGGTTGTGTGTTGTCACATGCCCCCTTCCCCCAGTCCTGTGATAAAGGCTGTGTGCCAGGCTTGTTCTCAGTGGGCCCACCAGGAATACAGGCTTTCATTAGCACTCTGTAATTAGGAACAGATGCATTTTGCAGCATGGGGCGCATAACTTGCACACTGGTGCGCACAGAACAGAAATCTATACACGATGAGTCATGCAAACACCTAGATGTACTGTTCAAATCACTTGTTCCCTTGTTTCATCCAATTGTATGATGACAGTATTCTACAATATAACATACACTATGTCACAAAATGACCCGATCTGATTCTTTTTCTGCCTTAGTTGATGGCAAATTAAAATAGTAACTTCTTAATTTTGAAGTAAACGGAATCATTCTCAATGGTTTATATGAAAAATAGATGGTCACATTTATTCATTCCATATCATCAACATATCTGGTATGAGTCACATAGGCCACTGATGGAAAACATATGGCATGTACAGGAATGTGTCTATGAATATGTACAACCCATGTTAACAAAGGTATCTGAATCTATTCATTATTCAGATGTAATGTCCGATCTTGGAGGAAGGACAATGATTACACACCTATCAGCTCTTAAATAAATACATAAAATAAATAAAAAATGTTAATGTAAATGTAAATGACATGAAATAATATATTTCAAATGTCACATGTCCCATTTGAAATGACCATATTGAAGGTATGCCTTAGGATGTGTGGTGAGGGAGGATCCTGCAGGACAAATACAACACAGAGGGTCATATTAAAACATGTGTCAGGTCTTTATGGTTGGGTGCATCTCCGTGGTCTAGCCTGGAGTCTTGCCATCACAGCGTGTTTGGGCTTCAATGAGATACATAACCTTACTATATGTGAAAGCACTTCACTCTGCCCCTGACTTCTGGTGGGAATGGCTTTGACACACAGACATCTTCTGAACCACTTTTCACTTGGACAGTTTTATCTTTGTGGAGAGCTTTGCTAGCATCCACACACAACTGAATGTGTAACAATACATATCCAAGTACTGATTATCGATATACAGTCAAAACAGGAATATATAACTGTGTATGTGAATATATGACAGGTAGCTCTATATACCGTTATATATTTTAGAGGAACTTAGAAGTTGAGGTGTGTGATATGGGTGCTAAAATCTTGCTCAACGCTGCTAATTCATTTACAGATTTAATTAGATGGATGGAGCCCTTACCGATATTAAAACAGAGAGAGAGTGAGAGAGTGTTGCCAGCACTACAGGACTTTTTAATTACAACTCCTCATCCACGCTTGCTGACGTCTAGGGAACCAGTTAATTAAAATCCTCATTATTTTACTTTTAATTAGTTCCCCCCTCTTTTGTTTCCTTGCGCCATATGGCAACGTTCCGTGGTCAAATCATCTTAATTGAGCTAATTAAGTTGATCAGTTTAATTATTCAGGCTGCTCTGATTGGATGAAATACCCCCTTAAACATGCCACCCATTCCCATCTTTCCCGGTTAAGTCCATATGTCAATTTTGTAAGTGCATTGATCATTGCTGTAACCTGGCAATAGGTCCATGATGGTGATTGAGATATTATATATATATATATTACATGACCAAGTGCAGACCTTTATACTGTAATATACACTGAAAATACAGATGTTTGTTTGGAAGTATTCATTGCAACACGCAGTGTGAAAGACATGACCTAACATAAAGTAGCCAATCACCACTGTCTCATTTATGTGAGGGAGTCAAGCTTGTTTTTTTCCTGGGGGTGGAGTAAAGGCTGTATTCAAATCGCTTACATGTGTGACAATGTTTCCTTAGTGTACGTTTAATCCAGCCATTTTATTTGTATTTGTCAAGGCACTCTGGCTGTACTGTAACTACCTATGTCTGTTGCAACATCACACTCATCTCTTACTGCATATTTACTTATTTATTTCCAGACTCAATACAATCAAGGAGTACTCAAAATGAAACATACAGCTGGGCAGGTTTGGATCAGGGCTTTATTGATAATGCAAATTCTGAATCTCTTATGTGAATGCTTTTAACAAAGAAGATTGAGCAAAAGGCTGCAATCTGAAGCAAAGAGCATACTATTTCAGTGTTTAGAGATCAGTCAAAATAATAAAGCAGAATATAAGACAGAAAGTCCACCACAAGTTTGATTTATAAAAAACAGAACTAACACACTTAAGAGATACATGCTGTATTCATTATGTTTCTGGAAATGTGGTTGTAACTGATTGAGGCCTTTCTGAATGTCAAGACCTTAACTGAAACCAATGTGACATGATAACGTGCCCAGGGGATATTATGGCATGACAGACATTATTATTCATCCTGCAGCCTTCAGATAGCAGATTGTTTGAATATTGTACAAGATAAGCTTGTACACCTCACTTCTCAAATGATACTTACTTAATGTAAAAAAAATATTGTTTTAATCATTGTGACGCAAAGCGTAGTAGGCCAGCTAGGCTTTGTTGATGTGAGCAGTGTTTGCCACTTTGTTGGTAATATGGCAAAATGTGAGGAGATATTTGGTGAATATTTGTATTGCAATAGCTGGCTATACCTTTAAGTCATTTCTCTTTCCTCAATATTGGTATTATAGTATGCTATTATTAGTATACCTCTTCAGTGATGTTCTAAAAATACGTCTTGATCTTAAGCAGCAGTCAAGTCTATAAATTGGTCGTACCGTCCTTATAACACTTATCTATTAGATTACAGATTTGTCTCTAGAAAAAAAGTTAGCTATGTTGCATTTTCATCTAATTTTGCAACACAAGGAAGTGAAAAAAACATTTCCACAAGCATGTGTTACTTCACTAATCAAATAACTGGCTTTATAAAAATAAAAAAAAAGAACCAGGTCCAAAGCCACCATAGCTAAGTCATTAACAGTGTAAAAACTTAGTTGTTTCAGGGCTGTGCAGAGCAGAAGCCACTAGAGATACTTACTAATTGGTTCTTGAATTCGTCAAGCTAATTAGCGATATGCAGATGAGGCTTGATCGGCTTGAATGTGACATGTAACTTGCACCATGGAGGGAGATTAGGAGGCAAAACACACACACACACACACACACACGCACACACACACACGCGCACACACCCACACACAGCATACAAATATATGGAGATAAATAAGTTAATTTGCATATCTTAATGAATTTGTTTTATGGTTTTCAAAATTACCGGCATAGAGTAAATTATTGATAGATCTGCACTGGCATAGGCTGTGGATGTCAATTTTCTACTAAAATCATGCTTTATCATTTCAACTAATGAAACTTACTGAATGTTGCTTATCTTATGAAAGTACATTTTATAAGTCACCATACTAACAGATGTATAGTGTTTTCAGGTGGCGATAAGCATGCCAAATAAACAGTTCGTAGGTCATGTTTCTTCTGTTCAATGATAACGTCATCAAACATTACTGTACACCCACACGACAAGCAATTCTGACAAGCATAATATGGATTCTTAACCCATACTTAAGTTTGAATCACGAGTATGAAACATTCAAGGAATGTGTTCCTCCATTAAACACACTTTGAAACTCTGGCATGGAATGCTTATTGCTATTTTGACTGTGAAGCTAATTGGAGCAGCCATAAGAGTAACTCATTCTCTGGGAACTGCACTTAAAAAATTCACAGCTGCCTACTTTGGCTGGTCCAGCCATACACCATGGTTCACATAACAATGAGACGCCTACGGAATAGTAAACAACCTGTAAATTGACCTGGTGGTGATTTCCCCTCCATAGGCTCATATAAAAACTATTGAGCTAATTAGCTTTTTGAATCTCAAACTAAATCTACTTGGAAAAAGCAATCACAGGTTAATACTGAAGGAGAGGTCCTGTGAATGCCAGAAAACAACAAAAAAAAATTCACTATTTTATATAAATGGGACTGAGAAGCACTGTAACATTTGGAGCTAGACACAGAGTGACATAAAGAGATACACATGCCATTTTCATTATGAAATGCAACAACAAAAGAAGACAATTTCTTTGTGTTTTCCTTTTTTTGGCCCAGTAAACAGCCACAGAAAGTGCAAACTGCTGCCTGCCTGGCGCCTACAGGAAAGGCTTCCCTCCCCTCTAATTAGGCCAGCTCACCAGATTAGGCCTCATTAGGCTCCAGCATTGGACTTGGAAGCTAAAGCCCGGGCCTCCAGCGCATCCCACTTTAATTGCTTCAGTAATGGCCTCAGCTCCAGCCTTTGAAATTCCTTTCCTGAGGGTAATCAGCCATGTTTGTGTAAGAGCGGACAGTTTTTATTTCCTACTTGTATGTATGTTACTTCTGACTATAAAATGCATCTGCTATATTTGTATATCTGCTAAACACATTCAGCCCCTCTTCCCTAACAGACATACAGTAATGTACACTGCACATTTATACAACAAGAGTGCTTATTCTCTAGATTGTTTGAGCATTCAAATCTATTTTATGGTGTAGCAAAAAAAATATATATAATAAAAAGGCAACATAGGACTTAAGACAACCATAGAGCACACTATGTCATGACATAAATGAGCACATGCCTTCCAAGACTCAAACATTTTGTACAGCCTTTCCAAACCATTGACGCAAATAAACATTTAGAGTGTAAAAGTCACTATCATAATCTTGGCATTACAGCTCATACAGCCAAGAGAACCTTTAACAGTTATAACTGCATCAAACATAATTCAACTTCATCGTCCCTGGAACCTATATCACCACCTGAATATACATAGTCTGTCAAGATAAAGACAAAAGCAAACTAATCCAGTCTTATGAATGAATGAAAAGTCATAGATCAGTAATGCAAACAAATGGAGAAATATAGAGCATCAGTAAAGCCCCCCCCTCCAGCACCTTGGACAATGCAAGGATCACAGTGCTGAACGGCACACACAGCAGGCCTCAGCGTCACTGCATTGGGCCACAATAGTTCTCTGAACGCCGCCTTGCTGCTCCATGCGTCTCCTATACTGTGCCCTGCTCAGCATTACCGGTTGGTGGAGAATATGAACCAGTCCAGAAATCATTCCATTCAAAACTATTTGGCTATGCCCGTCTTTCTTAGGGAGGAACAGGCATCAGTGTTCAGTACAAATACATTCCACTTCGTTGACGTTGTCCTCAAAATTCCATCCAAAAAACAGAAGTTGCTGTGTTGTGTCTGGGTTGATGGGCCAATCAAGACTCAGGCCCATGTAGAGGTGGGAGGGGCGTGTGACGGACGTGATGAAGAGGTGGGGGAGAAGGCACACGTTTGTTTCGTCTTTAGTTCCTCAGCAGACCTGCAGACAATAGAGAAACAGACTGTACAACAAGGTATGTGGAGAAAGGAACTTGTTCCTTCAGTTTGGTGCATGGAGGCCAACTGGACACACGTCTGTTCAGTTACAAACTAACTACATTCGTGTACGGATTGTTTTAGTGCATAGTAACAAACAGAAGCAGCAGAAAGAAAGCTATGATACTGTAACAATCTTTGACAGGTTAAACAGATGAATGGGACAGACATTAAGATGGTGCCTTCGAGCAATGTACCTTTAAAAAAGGGATCAAACTGGAGCAGTGTGAAATGCATATTGTTATAATTACCACCACTCTGTATGGAAACGGAAACCATGAGACCATTTGGTCATGTCAACCATATGGCCCTCCCACCTTCTGGTCAGGCATAATGCCGCTGGTCTGGAGTGGCATGGGGTGGTTGCTGAGTAGGCCTCCACCCGGACGGTCGTGCTCACAGAAGATGGTACCATTGACGCAGTGGAAGCGGTCGCCGGGCACCAGCCGGTTCCTACAGGTGGCGCAGGTGAAACACTAACGAGAAAGAGCGAGTGCGAGAGAATATTAATGATGCAAAAGTCATTTGTATTTATCTTTGTTAATAATGCATTGTTTGCATTACATGTAAAGTAAAGTCTGTTTTGGTTGAAAATCATCTCTAAGGACAGATACTGACTGCCACAGTAGGGAAAACACAAGTATAGCTCATAAGCATTGTACTATTGCATTTAGTAATGCTAGTGCTAGCATAACTAGAAACTAGTTTCTTTAGTTTCATCTTAGTCTCAGCATCTGCTGTTCATTAGCACTACCTCACAAACTTTTGTGTCTGATACATAGCATGTCAACACTATGGGGTAGTATATTTTCATCTTATAGCATCTTCACTCAAGTGTTATCTGCAATTTCCAGCAAGATGCAATGCTTTGTGTAATTACTAATTGCAGACAGTCTCTTTGTTTAGTAGCCTTGTATAACTGATTTTACAATACATGCATAACAGCCAGACTCGTGTCACATAGTTTCCCCAGCAAATTCCTCAGTACATAGTTAACGCCCAAAAAAAATAAAAAATCACTAAAAAACAAGTGTGTACACACACACACACACACGCACACACACACACACACACATATTTGTATTCAATGGACAGTTTTCCAAACCATCTGGCGCATCAGGATAGCTTGTATTTGCCTTACCCAAAAAAAAGCTATTTTGGTTATAAACTATTACACCTCTCCTGGTGTGGCTGCCATCCCCCTCTACTCCCTAGAATCATGACTTCCCCTCCCCCTCCTCCAGCTGTAACAGACACTGGGTTCTGGAACTAGTCTGCTAGTCTCAGAGTCAGCCTTTACTTGGTCAAATCTGGCTGCATCAAGGTATTTTGATTGACATGCACACCAAGTAAATTACTTATTGACCAAATTGGATTACACATAATACTTTGTTGGGAAACTAAATCATACAAGTTTGGCTGTCTGCATCGCATAAAAACGTACCACTTAAAAGAAATGTAAAAGACTGAAATTAAATCACTGAACTAACATCATACTGGAATTACAGTACATATAGATTCATGTGAGCGGTGATGCTAACAGCTAATGAAGGCCCACTGCCTGATAGACCCCTGGTAGCATGTCAGCACTATGCACAGACGTTCAGCACCAGTAGCTTACAGTATGTGGTGTAGTGCTGATGAAAGAGATTGAGACTAGGAGTGCTACACTGTACTCACTTTAAGATGATACACATTCCCCTGTGCTCGCATCACCATCTCACTGGCAGGGATGGACTGGCCACAAGCGCTGCATGCTCCGCTGTGTCCAAATAGCCTGGAGACAAACGCATGACACTCCTGTCAGACATAATATTGGTCACCCGTGCATCAATACCCTCTATTGATAGACAAGGCTATCTCCCAGTGACATCGGTCACATTAAAATAAATTATTTTCTAATTCAATTTTAATTGGAATTATGATGCGGATCTGAACTTCCCATCAGTGTCCCAAGATGGCAGTGTTCCTTTAAATTGAGTAATTTACAACATACACCTTTTATGACACAAATAGCAGATGCATTTGAACATACAGTAGCTGTCTGATAAATAGTAAGCGTAAGCTCTTTCTGTGCCTTAATTTGGTCATTGTGACATGTACTGCATGTGCAAATGTGCTGTATTTCAAAACGGCTTCAACAACAGAAGCAGTAATGCATAAATGCATGGTAAAAGCAAGGTCTCCGGGGATCCAATGTAAACAGCAGTAGTGTCAGTTTTCATTACACTGTGAAATCTATATATAGCTCATAATGATAGTTTAATGCAAAGTTCATACTGTATCTGTAGGCACTTTAAACATTTCACAAGGACAGCATTATGCTTTGTTATAATGCCTCAGGAAAATGAATTAAAACATCTAAATATTCATACATTGAATAGATTTTCACCTGATTTCAATATTGCTAAATATGTACTATTGTGACATTATTTAGGATAATGCAAATTAGGTTCTGTAATAATGGCAGACCAACAGAGTGACTACAAGTTACTGCAGATTGTGTGAAAGTCAATTTATATTTTTTGGGTGCACGGTTTTAATAGGCATGCTGTATTATTACTGGCCTCATATACAACGTGTGCTGTGTTTTCTCCAAAGCTGGCTTGGGGATAAGGCTTTTCCGGATGCCCCTGAACCTCAAACCGTGTTTTCTCTGGAGATGTGCATACAATCTCCAGTTGTGTTAAACCAACCAGCCTCTCAAGGAGCAACATACCGGCACACTGACCACAAAGAATGTAAAACCAAAGAGGCCACACATGCAAGGACAGACTTTGTAGCACTTTGGCGCAAAATGTTGCAATTTAAATGGCAATAACACCAAGTGTAAGGCTGCATGCACCTTGTTGGTGTGTACCAGTACTACACATCAGAAACGTTAGAGGCACCTGAATTAAACCCAGCCATGAAGAAAAACCTGTTCTTTTGTCAGACCTTCGTCAAGCCCTACCTATTGCGTTCACAGATTTCATTGAAACCTGAACACCTGGTGTCTTTTGTGTACACCTGACAAAAAATAATCCTAAATTCCTCCACTCTTACCCACTGCTATTGAGGGTTGTCTGTACTTGTCTGACAAGCATTAGAGGAGAACCATTAGTATTCTACAATGTTACATTGCATGCCTGGGTTTATGGATGGATTTACCAACAATGTTTGTTTGGTTATAAATCCATTTCCAAATGCATTTATCATTTGTTTGCAGAGCACTAATGCTGCATAGAATAAATCTCATGAGGAAAGCGGTACTTTCAATTCATTTTGAATCAGTTTTCAAAACTTCAGTGACAAACAGTAGTAAGACCCCTTTGATTTATTATACTAGTGTAGAATACTAGTTGCTAGCCTCGTGATACCATCCTAAGCTCACACGCTCCCGTTTGACTGTCCCACGAGTATAAGTCTGGACAGGCTGCAAGTCCATGTGCTTGGATCTTAACAACCAGTGGTCAGGATCCAATCAGCGGGCATGGGTTACGTGTGAAGTTAGCCCGAGATAGACCAATAGGCAGTACCTGCCCTTTTCTAGTTTCAATGGACGGCTTGGCAAAATGTGCAGGTACCATTAGCAGCGTTTGGACAGCATTTACCTGATGTAGTCATTCTTGCAGAGAATCATGCCTCCTTTGCTGTAGCAGGTGCTGCTGTACTCTCCTAGCTGGGCATGGCAGCAGGAGCACTTGAGGCAGCGCGTGTGCCAGTAGCGCTCCATAGAGAACAGCAGGAAGCGGTCGGTGATGCGGCCTCCGCAGCCCGCGCACGACCTGCCCACCGCTGCGCCGCCACCGCCCATTATGGCCACGGCAGGAGCCTCCACCCTGCTGTTCACCATGGCTGGCCTGGACACACACACGCACACGGCATTAGCTTAGCTGGGAAACTGACCGCTAGCAGCTGGCCACTATAGCAACAACACATGTTCTATATTGACTTCACATTAACACAACTTTAATTCAAAGTAGTTAAATACAGGAAATTATTTGTTAGTTAATAATAACCAGCTATGAACTTATGTTAATAAATGTTTGCAAAGAAAAGTAGCAGTACATTCATAGGCCTACTTGGTCACTTCCAAATGTACAGGTTCAAATCGCTTATATTACGCTAGCCAGCACACACCAACTGTTGGCATTAAGAATAAGTTGGCATTGGAGTTAAATCATGAGTAATAATAAAATAGTATCTGACTCTTTACTGATTATATTGATAAAGTGAGATGCGAGTAGGAAAAATCAGATCTTGTTTTATCAATAATCCAGGTTCTATCCTGATACCTCAACCTAAACTACTTTACACACTCATAGGATTATGGGTAACTTTCTAGTAGTTTGTTTCTCAAATGTCCAATCAGTTGGTTGTGGAACATGTTGGCATAAAGCTTATGGGTGTGGTGTGTTAGTATGTGGATGTGTATGGGAAAGTCCTGACTGCTGCCACCCTGCCAGAGTACCTTTGATGACCGTGGCACAGCAAAAAGCAGCTGCTCCAACCAAACTAGTTCAAAAGATATTCTTAACCAAAGTTAAGCCACTTTCTTTTTTGGCCTGCTGTGAATAGCCCCTCATTTGATAATACGCCCTGAAAGAACCTTTTTATGCTGTTGGGCTCCCTAAATATTCATGGACTGCTCTTACAAGCTAGAGTTCCATATAAAAGTTTATGAAGAAGTAGTTCAGCTGTTCACAGATAAACGCTTCACTTGCTTCATGTTAGAAAGTCTGTTTGAAAATGCTCATCTACAGGAAAGGCATTTTGCATGTAGGATCAGTCTCCCCTCTAGCGTGTATCGGAACCTCTAGTTTTTCCATTACTGAACTGATTTCATGCACAGCTGGGAATAATACCGCTTTTGAATCACACTAAGTAGAACCACAGCAGTATGAAACCAAGCAATGAGTAACTAGGCATTTTCACCCTCTCTGTGATTTACAAGCATGGCCAACAACAACACAAAATAATTGCAGGGACAGGTTTTATTTTCCAATGAACAACAGCGGCATAATTTGTCCTCCAGAGCATCTAATTTCAGCGAGGGCATGTTTGCCTTTATGAGTACCCTTCCCGCAAGATCATTTCAGCATGCCTCTGGTCTACTGCAGCTATGCAGCTTACCCTACTTGCATTGTCCTCTGCCCTGGACACCTGGCTCCAATTAAGTAGAAGAACACCCATGTATGAACCCGAGACTTCGCTCGTAGCTTTGAAAAGAAAAAAAATAGCTATTTTTAAACAGAGCAAAATTAGGCACTTCACCAATGAATCCCTGTCAATGCCCAAGCTGCTTTCAAAAACAGGTCCTCAGTCATCACTCAGTTACACACTTATAGTAAAGAATCATTTGTTAGCACTCAAAAGTTTCAGGTTCCCAAATGACTTCCATATGAAGTATGGGACATGCTGTGGAGGGTGTGGGTAGTTATAATGAAGGTTTTAGTAAATTAAGATGGCAATATGGAATGAAATCTGGAGAAGACGAATGATACTGTAGCATCAATTGGATTTACTTACATTTATCAGGATATACAGTGGGATGAACTGACATTATGCGTGGATCATGGTTTTGGAACTGAACAATGAGTGTCCTTTCATTATAACTGAGGGATTGCAGGGAATGGGGAAACTCGTGAATAAAGGGATAGAGTCATATGAAATAAAAGTAACATGTTTAGTGGTGCAATTTCATATAAAACAGCAAAGAGGTATTTATGTAAGATGTATTAGCCCTGAGCAATTATTATCATAACATCCACATGCAGTATAAACAAGCATTAGTCTTAAAGCTGCAGTATGTAGTGATTATGTATTATGAATGTGTGCATCTGTGCATTTACAGTCAAACACAGGATGTCTTGTGATCCTCTCTCCCCCCTCTCGCTCACTCAAACCACTCACTATATCCATTTCCTGTCGTCAGTGCCAGATTCCTTGGGCGGCACATTACCAGCATGAAATCAATTACCAGGCCTACATCTACCAACACTGAAGCCACCACCCTTGAACCCGTGAATATACAGTATATAGCAAGGGGGATTTTTGGTTGAACAGGAACCAAATTAGCCTTCCATTTTCCATGACAGCCTGTCAACTAAATGTCACTCGCAACTTGTCAACAGGAGCAACAGTGTATACAGCAGGTATGGAAGACTATTAGCATGCATACAGTAGCTTCCTGAGTTAGCCTAGCATTTCCATGCGTGAACTGAAAGGCCTGCAGCTCTTTTGTCTGGCAGGCAGCCTGCAGAAACAGTTTGGTTATCACATCTCTACACATGTTTGTGGGAGAACAAACCAGAGATAATTCAAGCCCAGATGAAAGAGATGCTGTCGATAATTAGTGTTTGGTTGTTTAGTAAGCATATGTTGAACAACAGGTTTGTGACCCTCAAATCATTTTTTTTAGCTTGTGTGGTCAAGTTCAAAGGGAAAATAATTTTTGACTGGCTAACATAAAGCTAACAGTTAATGCCAAAAGATTACTGTTGTGTGATTGTGTCGCCTTTCAGGTCACATACCTGCTGTATTTAAGAGTAAACTTTTTTAAAATGTATGTCCTGACGCGTGTATATAATGTATGGATCACAAATATGTCCAGGTGGTCCACGTAGCATTTTTCTAAATGTTTGTGTTGAAAGATACTGCCCAGACAAAAATATTCTGAAAAACATAATAATCACTGTGAATGACAAGTGAAGATAAGCTCTCTTAATTTTCCAATAAACCTCTGCATTCACCCACTTTCCTGTTTTCCTGCATTATAAAATCATGAACACCTGCTGATTTAAATTAAACTTTAATACTTTACATGTGGATATCCTACTAAGAAATTTTCTGGGTTGGGTTGAAAAGGAAAAGATCCCATCAGAGCGCAAATTATCACAATCGATAAGTCACAACTTATCTTCTGAAATCAGGTCACTAATGCTGTGCAGCTCCATCTAAAACTTAAAAAATATAATTAAAATAAGAAATAACTGGTTCTTGATTTGATTTAATACTTTTATTTCCTTTGTAATTTGGCATTGATTTAAAACACTGTTCCCATTGTAATTTATTCATCACATCTGACAAATATTACCTCACTTTTGGCATTTTACAAATTTTGAGACCATTTACATCAATGCAGGTGCTACAACCCACTTTGGTACAGAGACATATGCAAACAACAGGTGCTATATTGTCATTTGATTTCAGATAGATAGATAGATAGATAGATATATAGATAGATAGATGACTACAATAATTATTAAAAACAACAAGATGTTTGGCTTTTCATACACTTTATCTAACACACACACACACACACACACACAAACTAAGACCCCATACACCAAATGAAGCCCCCAATTATTAGGTTTTTTAATTATTTGGAACATTTTAGAATATAAGCATTATATTGAGCCTTGAAAAAACATGAAGGTTACATTATGCTTTACAGAAAGTCGAGATAGCCTGTCCTACTAAATTGTATAGATTTGGATAATACAAATTCAGCTAATATCAAATGGCTACACGTTTTATACTGTCAATGTGTCACCTTGTCAAGAAAGAGCTTTGTCTGTGTATATACCTATTTCATGTTTTGCTGCACCAAATAATTTCTAACAACATACGGGACAATTCCAGAAACTGCAAAAATTAACCTTTATATTATTCAAGATCGCTTATTTTATCATCGGCCCAGACAGGGACCATACCCACGGACCTGTGTCATTACAACATAGTCCTACTAAGTCTAGTTTTAATTAACGAAGAAGGCAAAAATCCCCATTGTATCCCATCGGGCGTTCAGCAGCAGCAAAAAGGTAGGGGATAATTCAATGCCTAAATATGTTTCTGCGGTAAAAGTGAATCACGTCTGTGGTCTGTCTTTAACTTTGCAATGGGAGTAACCTCTATAGGATTAACTTATTGGACCGCATAGACAGCTCTCAGAAGAGGCTCCAATTGTTCTTTTTTATTTTTTTTCCGTTTGCATAACCCTACCTCCACCATCTGCATTATATTGCCTAAATCACGTCCAGAAATATGACAATATTAATGTTTTTATTAAATGTGGAGTCAAAAAATGCACATAACCTATTTAACTCACCTTGCTGTTGAAAAGTTGAAGACACCACCAGGCAGAACAACCTTGTCACGCGCGCTTCTTTGAGTAACACTTGGGCTTTAGGTGAGTAACCTAGGCGAACAGTTCTTACTGGTTTTAAGGCGGGCTTCCAAATTCTGCGTTTTCTTACCACTCCCGTGCTGATGAGTAGTAGGCTAGTTAATCTCCAAATAATTAGGTACAAACTTAATGGAATTCATCATCAGTCCTACTGGAAATGTATTGTAATTTCATATAGGTTATATTTACGAAGGAATGATCTACATAGAGTTCAATAAGCTGAATTACTTCCAAACCAAATCGAGAGGGAATGCGTTTTTAAATCACACCTCCTACAACGTCACACACGCAACAGCGATGGGCGTGGCGATTGTCAGAATGATAGATTACTTTGGAACTGCAGAATTAACTTTTTCCTATTTAAGGATGTTTCAAATAAAACACAATATAAAACACAATTTACTGGTTAGCGCAGCAGAGGATGCCAGATGATACCATGTGTGTTTGGCCAGAAAGCTAGAAGAGACTTCTGCTTCAATGTATGGGCTACAAACTATCTGTTATTTACAATCCAATAACTCAATAAAAATTATTGGCTAGTTAAGCAAATACTGCATATTTTATAAAGGCATAGTCAGGCACTAGCAGTAGGCTAGTCACCGTTATTACCCAGTCGGGGGTAATCATCTAAGCATATTTAAAAACGTTTCAGGACAAATTTGACACCTTCTTCTAATCATAACGCAAGTTCCGTCAGCGCATATAATTATGTGGTTATTAATAGTGTACCCTTTGTGCTTCTTATTGTGTAACTAACCCTTCATCCTCTACTATAGGCTATAACCCTGCGTTCAGGATGGTGTAACGTATGTAATGAACGCCAACGGCAGGGCTGAACAGCAGGTTAGAAAACAGGGAGGAGTTGGACTGTCCATACCGGCTGTGGGTTGAACAACGTTCACAAGGCTAACAATGACGATAGTTTGTGTTTTACTGCTTTAGATTGTTGTGTTTCAGCAGCACAAATGCACAAGATGATGGTAGAACTAGCATGGCTAGAGAACCACAATTGTCGGAGCTGGTGCATATGCCACTGTTCCAATTAAAGGATATGTCCTCGGCTGTGTGTGATTTCAGAATTTCTAAGATTAACTATGTAATAAAAGCGACATTTGCTACTAAATACTGTTGATTACTTATACTCAAATACTTACGATATATAATCCCCCCAGATAAATATGCGGTTACACAGCACTGAGCATCACTCGCCACGCCCGTTGAATGCAGCAAACGTATTTGGAAGTACTTCAAGAATGTTTTGAACGTTTTCGAACTAACTTCATATCTGCAGAGGCGTGTGATAGGCCTATTTTAAGAGTCATATTAGTATCTAATTAGTTTAGTTTATTGACCGCATTGATATTGGTTTTACCTAATTTATTTTTTTTAAAGTTTTACAAACTAGTCTACAATGGTTTTTTTTTCTTCAAAATGTATATGCTGATAAAGTTGATCACAAACAGTGTTGATCATAAATATATTATTTATATTGCTTGTAGTGGTCACAATAATGCGTGTGATATAATTTAACCCGTTAACCCGTCTTGTCACTTATTGGAAATTTTGCCTACTTTGTAAAATCAAATGTTATTGAATTTGTCTAGACTGCTTAAGCCTTCATGTTTGTATTTTTAAAAAATTATACAAGATTGACATCTAGTGGACAAATCACATATGGGCCCAGGAAAATGCAGAACTTTCATTATGCTACAGTAGTGTTGTGTAATCAGCCATAACTTCAAATACCGTTTTGTAAAATCCAATTTGTATTTGATCACAATTCTTGAACTAGTCAGTTTAGAGCCAAGGGGTCAACATTACCTCAACTTATTGGAGTGTGGAAAATGTGTATTAAGACATAGCACACACTCCTATTAACTTTGAAAAATTGATGGTTCCAAACAGAAAAGTGTTAATCCCTAAAGCTTAATCATATATATTATAGCCCACAGAATGCACATTGAAATGTTGATTTAGGTGAGTTGAACACTTTAATCTAGTGAACTCACCCAAGTCACAAAAAGGTCCTACAGGAATTTGAGCTATTTGTGAAGGCATCATGCAAGAATTGTGCTGGTGTTACAAAATCCTGTAGAAAGTCCTACAATAATAATGAATTCCTGCAGGACCCAAACCTGCAGGTTTTTTTAATTCCTGCAGGATTTGATAATTCCTTCAGGAACAAGTAGATTCCTGCAGGACCCAAATTTGCAGGTTTTTAATATTCCTACAGGATTATATTATTTCTGCAGGATTTTATTATTCTGCAGGAAAAAGTCGATTCCTTCAGTACCCAAACCTGCAGGTTTGTGATATTCCTGCAGGATTAACGACTCAGAGCTGAATTAATTATTAATATCTAACACATATGGTTTCATAAGTGATATTAAAAAAATAACTGATGTTGTATCAGTTCTTTACTAGTACTAGTACAACTAGTACTAGTTGTATTATAATGTAATTTAGTTTTTTTAGCGAATCATTATTGTTTGAATAAGATAATGTTTGTATTACTGATTATGTTTAGCTTGACTTACTACTACCAATATCTTTATCGATCCTAGAAGGAATAGATGGATATTAGATACATATTAAGAGTAACTGCATTCACTGCAAGAAGAGGTTACACATGCTTGCATACATATAACTGGCGATGATCAGTCTCCTATTTTGCATAAGCTATAACAACAATGGTCGTGGTACTCCTGTCATATTTACTGGTGGTTTAATGCTAACTAACATTTTGTTTACACTGTCAATGTCTCTCCCTAGATACCATGCATCCAGGTAGTGCTTTGAGTCAAACCACAATGTTGTCAATTGCCTGAATACACCTAACAAAATACCATGCATATTGTCAAAGACAAACCCTGCAGCCATATTGAGAAATATTAGGAGCATTAAAGCGGTGGTCCCTTAACACCACGGATACATAATGCTGTTTCTGCTGTTGATGCAACCTCATCACAGTGTCTTCCATGAGTGCGTGGCTCAGGCTCCTCATCCTGTAGTGTATAAACTTTGGTTACTTTTCAACCATCTCCCCTTTTTGATAACACCAGTTACATTCATGTTCCCCATCAAACTGTTTGGTGTTCTGTACAGTGCAGCGAGCTACATAGTCACATATGCATAGCAAATTGTAAACATGCAAAACTTTAATTTCCCCTTCAAACTGGCATGATATGCCCTAATCTTCAAGAAAAGCACAATCGTCAACAAATGACTGGAGAAAGGAATTAATCTCATACTTATTTGGCCCAAACCATAGCCCACCGATCTTCCTTTTATGGTTTGGTGGCAGTTTGTTGATAGTTAGCTGAAGTGGCCATATGTTAAAAGGTGACGATTTGAATATTGGGACACCATCGACATTCCATGAAAGCCTCATGTGGGTCATTAAGATGATCAACAGATATGGCACCATCATATCAGATAAGCTTACAGGGCTACTTTTTGTTCTAGACCACTTGTTCTGTAATGACTGGTAGAATTTGGGGTCTGATAACGTTTTTGCTGTATCTGCTTTTTGACATCCAATTTCATGAATATGGATCCAGATGTAATCAGTGATTTCTTATCTCCAGGCAAAAAGCCACATGCAATGCAACATGGAGGGATTTCATTCCAAAAATAATGTTGCATGTGGGGCAAATATATTGAATCTCAAAGGAGTCAAGAGAATCAAATGATTAAAAAAATGTATATTCTGTTTGGTACACCATTTGTTCCCTCAGGACAATTTAAATGCATGAGCTCAAGTAGATAACTAAGTGCTATTTTAGTTATTGTATGTGGCAGGACATATGACAAAATGCATAACAAAGAGAGTGGAATATATTTTGTCACTGTGACTTTCCTGTGTCTTTCATGCTCATCACTATCAGGGCATGCCCATCATTAGCATATCGATCACTGCCATGCTCCTCTGCCTTGCTCGACGTCACTCTCTGAATCTGTTTGCTAGTTGGAGAGGTATAGACAACTGTTAAACATTACCAAGTGGAAATTGACTTTCCAGACCATGTCACAATTTTGAGCAAACCTCAATACAGTTGGCTATAGCCTATTATGCATGGTCAAACATGATCATACACTGTGTCTCATGTCAAACTCAGATGTAAAACAATAAATAAAACACATAATACAAAAGGTAAATGTTGCGTTATGGTGAGTGGTGACACATTATGTTTGTCCTTAATAAGTAGATTTTCAACTGTGCTCCCAAATCTTTGGCTGCACTCATGCATGTTTTATTTTACGGGCACAGGTGAGCCCTGCACAGGCAAGACCCCCCTCGCACTGGAAAAACATTTACTCTGAGTACATTTTCAATTAGCTACTTATTTAAAAAATGTAATGAGTCAAAAGAAATCAAAGTAATAGTATGCTACTTTTACTTAAGTAAAATATGTGTGTACTCTTTCCACCTCTGGTTGTACTTGCAAAAATATTTTCAAACAGGTTGAAATGCTAGGTTGATTTTGATTTTATTTAATTTATTAGGATCCCCATTAGCAGATGCCAAAAGTGTCAGCTATATACTTTTCATGAGCTATATTCCATAAAACAAGTTTACCAAGTAAGCCAGGCTTTTTTTGGTTAGTCTTAGTTTAGAATAACTAAAGACTTATTTTCCACAAATTTTGTTCCATAAACCAAACTCCACATAGTCTACGATCAGTAACTATGACAACTTATGCTTGGAAACTAACCTGGTCTGGGGCAGGCTAATTGTCAGGCTAAGCCAATGTTGCTTAACCAGACTTCCTGTAGCAATAACCATATCAGAAAGTAATTTATTTTCTCACTGAATTCTAGCATGCTGCCATATTATACTTTATTGACCATTAGTCTCTCAATCAAATAATTATAGAAAATTAACCTTTTGTAGATTTTTTCCATCCTTTCCTTAACTTTTATTTATTACACAAGCCACACAAGTTTATAATTTTCATCTGCCTGTTGGAGGAGAATGCATATGAATGGTGTTTAAAAATGACTTTGTCTTAATTTTGGAAAAAGTTGCATATTTCACCTGTGTTGGACTTAACTATCTTGTTTTTTGTATTGGATTTCTACATCCAGTACATCAATTTATAACCAATGAGGTATTGCCTGTACATCTTTACAGTTTCTGCATTCTGTAGAAAGAGAAAAATTTATTTGTAATTCTCTTGGCATTGTGTTAATTAATTATAATGCCATATAACTATAAGGTTAAGCACTTTGTCACCTGGGGTCCCAGTCTGAAGTATTCTAGAAGGGTCTCAGTGTCCCTCAACATTTTTGAAAATGAGTGTCTCAATAATTAACATTTGCCAGTGCTATAAACTACATCATACTCACAGTCAGCCTTTTGCATACTCCTTACAGTAGCAGTAGCATGGATTTTGATGCTGTCCCCTCCTATATTCCCTCATTGACTGGCCTTCAGTTCCATGGCCAGCTCCTCTGCATTAGGTATGTTAGTGAAATCCCCTGATGCCAGCAACAACAATCATTATTTTTACAGCTGTAATTAACATAGTGAGGTTGAACAGTTTTACTCTCATGCTCTGCTTACTGTAAGCGATTATAGCCCAGAAGATCTTCAACAGGGAATCTCTGACCCCTAGGGGAGTTACTGACTGGGGTCCGCCAATTTATTATCCCAATACGTATTCTGTCTGAAAATCCACTTTAACATAAACAGAACCTATAATTTTCTAAAATGGGATATAATAATGTCTAATATTAGTTTATTAGAACATATAGCATATGTGCAGAAGGATATGCTTATTTTTATAACTTACACCGTATACACAGTAGGCCTAATATTAGGCTGTAATTAGCAGCACGTCTGTATAATAGGGGTTCACTGGCAGTGTTTCTATCAACCAACCTCCGCATTATAAAAAGTAACAGTTGTTTGTTTTGTTAATTTACAGACTTATAGGCCTACAAATGAGTGAGATGAAACATTGGAACATTGAAATTGATCATATGCTTTTCTTGTATGCGATTTTAAAATAGGTTTGTTATTTGTATATTCCAAACGGGGTCAATTGTGCGATTAAAAAGGTTGTATCAACATATTTTATTGGGCCTAAATAACGTGTGTTTTTGCATTAAATTGGTCAGCGATTTTTTAATTGCTCTCTTTGTATCTTTATGTTACCATTCTTGGTAAATATACGTTCAATTTCTTCATTTATTTAGGCTATCGGCTGCGTGAACGTTTGTCCGTCTTTTTAAAAAAAGCTGTAAGAAAACATAGAACTGGCACGCATGAAGATCAGTCTCGGTCAAGCAAAGAGAGCCCAGAAGCATCTCCATAGTCAAAGGGAAGCTGTCAGACCAACACTTTTACATTGGCGATATGATTCCCAGTCTCAGAGAAGCCTGTAAAAAGCCTAGGCCGGTGGTATAATGCATCTCTTAAAGATGTAGAGCAAGTAGATCTCAGGAATGAGGCCTAGAGCGGCCTGGAGAGCATTGACAGAACTGCACTGCCTGGCAAGTTAAAGCTCGGCTGTATGCACGTTGGGCTTCTTCCACGCCTCATATGGCCGCTAAACTCAAATCTCGAAGGTAGATAAGATGAAAAGATTGATCAAGGAAATGGCTCGGTCTTCCCATGTGTCTCAGCAGCATAGGGCTCTATCGTTGAAGTTTCACGTGTGTTTTATTAATAGACCATCACCAGTCTCTCAGAGGAGTACAAGTGCGCCCAAGTCAGAATGAAAATGATGCTAATGGAGTCGATGGACTCATATGAAGCCCAAGCAGATCATATTCTTGCTTCCGGGAGTAAATTAACTCAACAGAAGCAACTTAGCAAGCAAATACAGCGCATGTTTTACTATATCATATGTTAGCATATTTTAATAAAATGCAGGGAAATATACTTTAATTTGCCTTTTCCTAATGCGCCTCTATGCCGCTGTTGTAACGATTTATGATACCCGTAGAATTGTTTCCGCGACATACTTGCCCATGCGCTTAGTCGTCATTTTCGTCATTCTTGACTTTGTGCTACGTAATCTGGATTTAAAGCTACTAATATTGCATGTTTTTATTGTAAATGTATAAGGCTTTGGTAATTTTACTTGTATAATATAATTCGGTTAACGTTATTTGGTTGTAATTTAACATTTTTATATTTAATAATTAATTAAACAATGTTAAACAATTCACACAATTAACAACAATTTATAAATGTTTGGTCATATTTGTAATTTCTCCATGCCAATTTCCTAAAGAGTTTGTAGCATAAAGTTACGTGTGCAATGTATGCAACGTGCAGATTGTTTAAAGCACATTGTACTGTGAGAGTGATAACTTTATGGGAACTTGGAAATGGGACAAATTAACAGGTAATGTAGCAATTTTCGATAGGGAATGCGCTACGGTAAGAATTTTCGACAATGCAGCATAAATCGCCAGAACACCGCTATTGGTGTGTCAAACCATAGAAACAAACTTTTTATTTATTTTAATTTTTATTGATAAACAATTACAGTCAGCATCAGGTTTACAGTACATACTGATACTGTGCATAATTTACATTAGACTGTTTTTTAAACAAATATCTTTCCCATAAAAAACAATAACAAATTTGAAAGCAAGTAT
>JAODOY010000004.1:2033147-2043185 GCA_025399855.1 Forbesichthys papilliferus | reverse complement strand
ACATATTATATTTATTTACAGTATAATGTACTTATATACAGTATATTACAATAATATACCACATATTATATTTATTTACAGCATAATGTAATTATATACAGGATATTACAATAATATACCACATATTATATTTATTTACAGCATAATGTAATCATATACAGTATATTATAATAATATAACAGACAGACAGACAGACGGGCACATGTAGCTCACTGTACTGACAGACAGACAGGTACATAGACAGACAGGCACATGTAGCTAACTGTACTGACAGACAGACAGACAGGCACATGTAGCTAACTGTACTGACAGACAGACAGGTACATAAACAGACAGACAGACAGACAGGCACATGTAGCTAACTGTACTGACAGACAGACAGGTACATAAACAGACAGACAGACAAACAGGCACATGACTGGTTCTGGCTGGGACGCCATGGCAACGTGGCTATACCACAGACAGCTGTGGAGCCCTCTAGTGGAGGAGCAGTGTTACAGCAGGGCTCCAGCACCTGCCAAGGGAGTGCCCAGCCTGCAGGGCTCTCCCTTGGCATCACTCACAGCTCTCTGGGTGAGACACATCCCTGGCAGGGTGTCGTGGAAACAACTATTCTCAAGAACTGGACTGGCAGCTTGAGTGGCACAGAGAAGTGACGGCCACGAAGGCAGCCAACAGGGGGCGCTGTGGTATATTCATTTGTTATTTTAATGTTTTAATGTATCTGTTCTGGAGTTGTGGACATTCCATTCAGCCTGACCACCTGTAACACGTTTAATAGAGAAGCTTGATCAGAGAAGAACTAGCAAGCAGTTAGCTTGGGGAAGCTTAGCCTGGTTTATCTTTGTGGTAAACTGCTTACAGTGTCATGCATTTAAGTTATCGTCAGCTAGTGCAAGCTAATTGTAAGCTAATACAAGTGTGGTCAAATTCAACAAATATCTCCTTGCATTTCCGTATCTTTACGTTCTCTTCAATGTGCCTGCCATTAACTGGGATGAATTTTAGGGCTGTCAAAAGCCACCTTGCTTTTAAGACTCTGGTTCCCGTACAGCTGCTAAAATGTGACCAAACCGGCTAAGGCTCTATGAACTACATGACTACACCACACTATAATTTAATATCACCAAAATTCAGAGGTTGCCATGGTTTTGTGACCATTTAGTTTTATCCCATGTGCAGCTGAACACAGTTTATTTGTGTGATTTGCTAGCCTTGCAAGACAAGCTTCAGTTTGGCTTCACAGTGAGAATCAGTCTGGAGAGCTTGAGATCCTTCCGTCTGGTAAACTCAGTGTGTGGCCAATCAGCGTCATACTGACAGCTATTGGCGTGGCTTAGGTGGACAGCCAGCGAATGCGAGTCACAAAAACAAATATGGCGGTTCGAAAATGTTGCAATAGCATCCGTTTTATTAGACTAGAATTAGAATAAAAAATTAGATGAAGCAAAAAATATCATTATGGCTTTTCTCAAGAAAAAACTTCCGACTGTCTTTAGCAAGAGTTGAAGAGCTCTGCTGGTTGCCGCTGTAACAGGTTTGTCCAATCACCTGCCACGCATGGTTTGAATGTTCATGCCCTTTCCAAACAGCTTCAATGGAAGGCTCCCCAGATGGTTGTGTGCAAACAAACCATTTGGGTGTCAGGTAAGTGACTTGCCAAAATACTCTTTGGATATCTCATGGTTTTACTAACAAATTGACGCCCCTAATTAACATTTAAAATTTTAACTGCAAAACTGTTTAACAGCAACATTTTGGCTAACAACTTATTGGCAACTCTAGTTTCCAGGAAATTATTGTAATTCAACTAGTATGTAAAATAACAATTCTGTAATATAGCTGAATATACAAACAGTAAGAATATTCCTATCCTGTAAAATACCGTAATTATTCTTTGTACAGTAACTGCACTGTAATTTCTGTAGATTCTACAGGACAGCCCCACCCCCAGTGGAAGACATCAAGCAGGAGCCATAGAAAATGCTCGGTTATAAAAATGGCACATTTATTGCTACAGAACGATCATGAACATGAACGTCATTAAACCACTACAAGATGAGAGCCGACTGTCGATACGCACGAGGCTAACCCTTAGCACAAAGATCTGCTCCCCAAAACGTTTACTAACCAAAAAAAAAGTATTAAAAACAGCAACAACCAGATCAACATGAATCATAATAACAATTACATAACATATAAAAGCAAAAATGAAATAAAGAACGGTAAATAAAAACAAAGCAAATGAAATGTTTAAACGTTGAAGTTGGAACACGCACCAAAATGAAATACGAATTCAGGTGCTGAACCAAACAATGGAGAGAAGGCTCTTCTTTTACCTTCTCTGAAACTCTTCTCTGATAAATCATAATTCTAATAACATCTTCAAATACAATAAAATATAGTACACATTTTTCAGTATTTTAATTTTGAGTGCTTCCAAAAACTGACAATGTGAAATCTGTCCTGCCCCTCTGCTATTTATTCTTGTATTCATTAATTTGTTAATTCTTTTCAATATTAGCAGTATAAAAAAAAAAAGTAACATTTAAATAAGCAAATATATTTGAGATTCTACGAATGTGTTCACAGTGCGTCTCCACTAGGGGCGCTAGCATACTCCTTAGCTGTTGGGCACTAATCAGAAGCATTGCATCCAGCCACTGGTGTAATAGAGGACCGTGCTTCATCCATTAGCTGTTCCTCACAAGGACCCAGAGGAATGCAAAAGGCCATAGTTCATAGAATGATGATCAGAACAGTGATCATCTGCAGTGGATGGTAGACCATCTTAGAAACACGGCAGATGAGGCTGAAAGCACACACAGAGAATAAGACGTGTGGTAATCACTGTATGTTACTGAACAATATTCATTTTGTGCTTGATCATTTGAGAAACTAATCTTGTCTCCCTTTTTATTTAGTCTTTTTGAGCAAACTAGTTTGTACTGTATCAACATGTTTAAATCACCCATGGAAGTTTGTGTGACATGATAGTGACTAGTCAGACCAGCTTCCACCAACCCATAATTATGAATTCATAAACTCTCTCCTTGTACACAGAAACCCAACTTAAGAACTATAAACAAAAGCAGAATCCTGTAGATAACTCTTGGAGATATATTTTTTATACATTTGCATATTACTGTATGGGTCCATGAGTTGTATGTATATATAATCAAACACATTTTAATGATTTATAATTATAATGTTAGTATGTTTTAAACCAAAGATCAAGATTTAAAATTAATATTCTTTAAAAAAAAATGCAAATCTATAAATAACTTTCAGAAATATTGAAAACATGGATATAAATGTTCATTTTCATGATGTTGAAGCTCATATGATTGATTTCCTTCTACAATAATTATATAAATTAAGGTCACAATAATATCAAGGATAACAACAGCATTTTGACCTGCTGGTTCACCATGGGGCACAGTACATCTAATTAAAAGTTTGTCCTAATTAAAAACGTATTATTTGTGTGTAATTCATCGGATTCTATTTCAGTCTAACCCCTTCAAGAACAACACTGTACAAGAAGCAATGGTGGCAGAACGAGAGAACAGAGGAACACTTCATCATACAACAAAGACAAAATATGACAATTTGAAACAAACAAAAAGCACTTATAGATTCAGTCTGATCTTTTGTGTTATGTGTGATTAAAATAGTTCTATACGCTAAGCATACATGTCAGAATTTGTTGCGAACATAATCTAATACATTTTTTGGGAAAATAGCTGAATAGATGATTGTTAGCAGATGACTTGCTGACTCTAATCTTGATCCAGTTTCTAGAAAAACCTCTCCATGTTGCTCTAGTCTGATCTGCTGAAGGTTTTACACTGCCAATCAGATTAACAGCATGACTAGTTCTGGGTTCTGGATCAACATCAACATGACAACAGGATATGAGTGTGTGTGGGCCCGACACTACATGGTTTTATGGTAGAGATGTTGGTTTGTTTTCTTATTGTCTAATTTGAATGATGTTTGGGTCAAACACAAACAGAACCAGCATCTGAACCAGGGTCCAACACAGAACCAGAATCTGAACACCAGGGTCCAAAACAACCAATGCCAGTATCTGAACACCAGGGTCCAACAAAACCAGAACCAGAATCTGAACACCAGGGTCCAACACAACCAGAGCCAGTATCTGAACACCAGGGTCCAACAGCAGCAGCCCAGGCAGAAGCCATCCTAACAAACACAAGCTTAACACACAGCCAAGTTCATTATTAACGCTCTGTGGAATGACCTAACCCACACAAAGGGCAGACCTATGTTTTTATGACTATTTACAATACAATTAAAAATGGAAATGTCATGAGAATAGTGAATAAAATACATTATATACCTTTTTTTATTATTTATGACCCCCCCGAAAACCATGAAAAATGTCCCCGCAATTACAAACAAATATTGAAAAAGGAAAAAATCTTACTACAGTTTCAATGTGACACATTTTTTCAACACACACTAAAATTACGTATTCATCTTTTAACAAAAAACTGATACAACATATTTCTAAAACACAAAATAACAACAGTCTACATGTAAAAATATAACTTTTACATACACAATTTCAAAATAATGGTAAGTTTGCCATTTCGTTGCATACAATTTACAAATGTCTGCGTGTCGCTGCCTTGGTTGGCAGAACGAGCAGTTTGTCCCGCGTGGGATGCTGTAGTTGTTGGAGGGTGCTGTCATGGACACAACAGAGAACTCAACCAAGTGATGTGAAGTCCTTGGGCCACCATGTCTGACAGAACAGAAAATGGCACCTCCTTATATAGTGTATATATGTTTGTACATTTATATATAGATCAACTTTTCAAATAGTTTATTTTCCAGTTCCTGTGTCATCCTGTTGATTGAGGAGAACTTTAAAAGTGTCAAAATCATCGCCGACATAAAGGCTTCTGCCAGACACAAATTTGTGTACTTAAAAATTATTTTTTGCCTTTTTTTTTTAAACAGCGAAACCAGAACAGACAAAAATCAACGAGATACATTTGTAGTTTTTAGTTTTTTTTAGAGAAGCAAAGCAAAGAAAGTCAGTTTTACAACATACAACCACACACTGCACTCAAGACTACATCGGCCCACAGACAAGCCCATCAAATACTGATAAAAAGCTGCTATAGTACAAGGAGGTGCCCTCACCATGGAATAGGGGAATGTGGACCTACTTAACAAGCGCCTGTCCGTTGGCGGGGAGCCAGGGCGCATTCTCTACGTTTACATACAGTACAGTAAATATACAGTTTGTGTTTTATTGTTCATTTTTAGATCCAAAAAAATACTTTTTTCCCCCCTTTTTTTCTTTTTTTCAGCTTTTTTTAAATTCCCAGGTCTGGAAAAAAAACCTGACTGCATAGAAGCTATCGGCTAACGGCGTCTCTGCGCTTGCATCCCAGTGAAGGGCCGGGGCCTGGCCCCGCTGTCTTGAATGATATGGATCTACAAAGGCACATCGGCAGGAGAGGGAGGGTTTAGATTGCATTTTGTGGGGCTAAGGCTAGACTGAAGCGTCCTTCAGACCGGTTTGGGGGTTCAGCGGGGCTGATGTTACTCTGGGAGTTTAGGGGGTCTCAACATATCAAGTCGATCAAGGAGTTAAGTTTAATGAACTGATTAGTTTACACAACATGTCTCTCTCTCTGTCTCGCTCTAACTAGCTCAAGCTAGCCAGGAGATTGGTCCATTTACAGCAGCCATTGTCATGGGAGCTTTGTTGGAGGGGACTCCTCTCTCTGTCCACCTAAAATCATCTGTTGTTTTTACTTTACTTTGAAACGATTGTGATCCGTCTGCACTGACGGTGCGCTACACTACGCTTGTGGGGGGGGGGGCTTCCGTCATAGTATCGTGTTTGCATCTCGTCATATTTAAATGTAGCTTATGCTTTATTATTAACTAACTTAACTAAGTTAAGTTATTATTAACTAACTTAACTAAGTTAATGTATTACTAACTAATTAACTTAATGAATCACTCTTACGCATTTGTTATTGCATGTGTGATTCTGGTTTTACAATTGCAAACTATTATTACCTAATGTCTTTAACCCCTTGATTGACTGAACTGAATGGTAAATCTAATGTTTATTTAAAATATTTTCTTGCTCTCTAAGGAAACACAGGGCCAACTGATCCCAGGTCTGTTTGAAACGTTTAAACCTCAGATGAATATAAACTGATATATAGTATATCAACTACATGTTGTACACTGGCGCAGGACCACATTGTAGGTCTGATGGGAATCTAAGTGAGAAAAACTAAAAAAGAATGCTTTAAAACAACGCATCATTGTGTTAACTTAGCGGGGTCATCGTCATAGAGACATTCTCCCTGGCAGGAGTCTGGTCTGCATGCAGGAGGAGGTCATTCAAGCCTCCACCACCGGGTGGTGCCAGAGGGCCACTCATGATATGTTGTACTGTATATACTGTGTATTTATATTTATATATAGACGTGTCTGTTCCCTAATACTGGGAATGCTGGAGAGATTAACTAATCAGAACAATAGTGATTAGAAATCCTTGTGTGATTCCGCTGTGTCTTCATGGCGACGTAATTAGTCCCAGCCAGTGAACATCCGCGGGCAGGTGGGAGGACAGAGAGGTGGGAAACCGATTGGTCGGGCTGAGGTGCATCTGATTGGTCCTAGTTGAAGTGCCAAACCATCCTGATTGGCTCCCGGGGTTGTCATAGCAACGGTATCAGAGGAAATGGTCACTCATCATCTTGATAAACTCTGGCAGCTTAGACCTGAGAGAGAGGGAGAGAGAGAGAGAGAGAGAGAGAGAGGGAGAGAGAGAGAGAGAGAGAGAGAGGGGAAGCCATATTTGCCCATGCACAAACACATATTTGTCACTTACACTCTCACACACACACACACAAAAGCACACTTACTGCTAATCTATTGTTCAGATGTACCGAAAATAGAGACAAATATGGATTTATATAAATAAAACTCTTAATGAAACGCAAGTATATAAATCCACCCAATCACGTGACCAGTCATATGGGAGGTGACCAGTATTTATACTTTATTTGAAGAGAAATTTACTTTTTTTAAACTTTTTTTTATTTGACTATTAGGATTCATCATTGCTACTTTTAGTGAAATATCCCCATACATTTAAATTCAGTTGATTTTAAAGAGAATATTCAGTATTTGATTGATTGCTTTATTAACTGATTATATAATATAATTTTATAAGAATTGGGTGATTGATTCAGTGATTGGTTGACTGACTGACTGACTGACTGGTTGACTGACATGTTGGTTGACTGACAGGTTGGTTGACTGACTGACAGTTTGCTTGACTGACTGACTGTTTGGTTGACTGACAGCTGCGTGGCAGCTTGGTACACCATCAGATCAGGTGATGAGTGAAATATTCTGACCATGGAGCCAATGTTTACATTTGTCCCAGGCTGCCGGCGCCGTCGCCGCCCATGCCGGCCACCACGTGGTGGGCAGCAGCCAATGAGAGCGGAGTCCCGTCTGTTGCCACGGCGACCTTCTCCTCTTCGCGGCGCTTCAGACAGGCGGCTTTGGGGTTCAGGTTTCGCTCTGGAGAGCACGCGCACACACACACACACACGTGCGTACGTGCACACACACACACGTGCGTACGTGCACAAACACACAGGATTATATTTTTCAGTATATCTTTGTTTGGTCATCATTTCATAATGACACTGTTTAGACTTGAACGTGACATCCATCTCTAGCTGTCCTTTGCTAGGATTCAACAGTAACAACACAACATCAACAACAACATAGAACCAGGTAAAACACAGTAAATACAGTAAATACAGTGAAAACTGTGAAAACTGTAAAAACACAGCAAAGAAACAGTGAAAAGTGAAGGGTTGATACGTTGATAATAATATAAAGCCGACCTCTAAGGGCTTAGAGGTCGGCTTTATATTATACGGTGGGTCTACCCCTAGCTAGTCAGACCAGAGTACTAATCTAACACCAGGCTGTCGCTGTCCGGTACCGTTAGTAACCTGGTCTGATTCACTAGGTCAATAATAATGCTTGTCATCTAGTCATGGTAATATCAGTTAACATACCAACAGAACGCTAACTGGCTGCTCTATGCTAATTGTAATAGTCATATGGCCTATTGCTACCAAATAAAATAACATAATTATTATTATTATCATATTCTGATAATAATAACTTAACAGTTGACACTGTTCTACGCTAACCTAATAGATTTGTGGTTCGTAAAAAACCACATAATACTAGTATGATCATCACTAATGTTACTGCTTGGTCTGACTAGCTAGTACTGTAATTATCTGACCAGTACACAGAAGGCCTGCGCTAACGTGCTAACTTGCTAACGTGCTAATGTGCTAACGTGCTAATGTGCTAACGTGCTAAAGTGCTAATGTGCTAATGTGCTAACGTGCTAATGTGCTAACGTGCTAATGTGCTATTGTGCTCTGCCAGGTGACTAGGCTGCATCTGTGGCTAGCTAGTGCAGTGTATGCTAGTTATTAGTTGACCAGTAAACAGACCTCTAACTTGCTGTTCCAGGCTGAGAATAACAGCCACAGCCTGGTGAAGGATTAATAACTTGGTCTGAGGTTTATCACTCTTCAGGTGTAACTGCACCATCCTGCCCAGCTCCTTGAACGCCTCGTTGATGTCCCGCACGCGCAGACGCTCGCGGGCGTTGTTGGCCATGCGGCGCTCCTTCTCGCGCTCCATCTTCTGCTCCGGGGACAGGTCCTCATCATCGTTGTTGCTACGGTAACCAACGTAGAGACAACAGCCGGCGGAGAGACAAGGAGACGTTAGGGCTGAAGGCCATTTATATATATATATATATAGTATATATACAGTATATATACAGTATATATATATATATACACAGTACATACATACTAGCGTGACTGTTATACCCTACACACGTGTCTGTGTGTGTGTGTATACAACACGGGGAAAAAGACCACTGCCACAATTTAACTCGCTATATAAATACTGTGATTTTAATATTTACAACATATTTATACAATATATTTTTTAAATGTGTAGTGGTATCTTAATTCTTTCCATAGCTGTATGTGTGTGTGTATATATATAGATTACAATATACATAGTAATACATAATAATGTTGTATTATTGTATGTACTGCATTCTAATAAAACATATTATATTATTATAATCAAGTCATGAAGGTGGTTTAGACAACAACATATAATAATATAATGTAATGTATTATAATAAAATAATACTATCACATACTATAATAAAATATGTAGGCCATTTGAACATCTAATGATGTCAAAAAGGTCATTTGTAAATAGAATGCATATTATTAGTTTTATAAACTAATTGAATTGAGCAATTGTTAATAAATTAGCATAAATACTAATTTTTGCTAATTTACCTGATGCTTAACACTTACTGTAACTGTGTCATTGTGAAAATACTTATTGATAAAAAAAATTACCAAATCATCAGTTTTATAACCGTAATATATATAGAAACGTCAATATTCTGGTTATTAATCATATCCTCATCATCATCATCATATTATAATTGTAAAAAACATGATCGCCACCATCATGTAGAAATCTTTGGGCTGGGGAACAATATCCTGTTGGTTCTACTAGAAACAGGCAGGAATGCTCTACTCATGGGCACTCAGGAAGTCAACCGTAAACACCTACAAGCTGAATAACATGTTTCAAATATAGATGAATAGAAATATATAGATATTAATAAACAATGTATAATTGCATCCAGCATATGTTGGGGGTGAGTAAGATTCTGTTTTCCCTCCCAGTAGTAATGTTCGTTTGTATTATATTCTTTGGAGTCTAGACAGTGAAGATCGCCAGAACTCTAAAGTGAAATGTTTCACTAAATGTTCCCGTTAAATTTGGCTGGAATTCCCCTTTAAGAGTTTCCCATGTTGTCATGGCGTTTGTCTGGAGAGCTGCTTCCTGTGCCCGGCCCAGAGAACAGCATGCTGCCCGGGGGCCTACTCT
>JAODOY010000004.1:1986273-2013884 GCA_025399855.1 Forbesichthys papilliferus | reverse complement strand
AAAAAAATAAAATGGCGACCCCCCCCCCCCCCCCCCCCCTAAGAGACATCAACAGCATCAACAATGTGGTCTAATCTGACAAAAGTTTGTGCGTTTATTTACTCATCTTCACGTTGCTTTTTGCCATAGTCCAAATTACCCTGTGTCTATCCACAATGGGAGCCAAATAGTGGACTTTAACCTGGGGCTTTGCAAACCATCACAGACTAGAAGGTAACCTATGAGTTTGTTTGGAATTTATTAGCAGAACATCTTTATTTTCTACGAGGCAGTCACAATATGTGATGGGGCGCTGCTGGCTTCATTACGGGCACAGAGAAGCTTGTGGTTTCTTGTTCAAATATGGCTTTGAAAGTGAAGCTATGCCAGTGGTACATTTTAGATTTATCTGATTAGCTCCGAGCTCTGTTTAGGCTATTGCATGTAGGTCACATCAGAATTGCTGATCTACCTTGAGACAAAGCAGATTTACGAGACATGAAGGCTTCAGCAAAAAATGGACAAAAAATTTAACTCGTGTGTATAAACGGTTGCACGTTGGGATATTGTGAGATTATGACGTGTGGAAATCTTTGTCCCCTCTTGGGCATTTCTGCTGTAATTGTGCGACAGAGTGAAATATGTCCTGCTTTGGAGATGTAATTAATCAGAGGCTTTTGAAAATGTAATATTACACACACGACAGGCATTGGCACCAAAACTAAGCTGCTTTAATTATTTCATCGTGATCATATTGATTCTCTTCATTGTCAGGAAGATATAGCCTATATATTCTATAGGCTATGAATTGATAATTAAAGCCATAGTGTCAAATGTAGAAGGGCCTGGGTTCTTAGAACTGCTAAGAACCCACGTGTTTTATTCAACCGATCAAGTGAAAACTGACGCATCCCATCATCAATGGCTCAGAGGTTGTCTCTGTGTTTCATAAATTGATGGCAGCAAGGTGGCGTATTGTATAGTTTAGCATTAAAGCAAAAGGCTGCAGGTGCAATCCCTGCAACGTACTGTATAATTATATATATATATGTATATATGTGTGTGTGTGTGTGTGTGTGTGTGTGTGTGTGTGTGTGTCAACAGCCATGTATCACCTCAAACTGTCTTTGAGATAATTAACAAACCCTCTACCTCCGTGGTCCCCACAACACACCTGATTCACATGAATAGCTAGATATGAATAGCTAGATATGAATAGATAGAGCAGGGAGACATCTAAAACATGCAAGACAGTGGCTCTCCAGGACCAGGATTCCCCACCCCTGCTTTAGTGTAATAAATGTCAAGCGTTTCAAAACATGCTGTACTATTAGAACATCTTAAAAAGTTGTTTAAAAGTATATTTGCTGATACCATTATTGTGAAAGTGGCAAGTGAGCAATTCAAAACAAAATAGCTATGACATGGACAGCATGTGCAGATAGGGACACGATATGTCATTTTGCTTCCTCTGTGGTGGCCGTGGTGGCCATCTGTGTGAATGTCAGATTTGGACAACAGATCAATATTATATTTGTATTCTTTTTATATATATAAAAAAAGATTAAATTGTAATAATTATATTAAAGTTATATTACAAGTATCGTAATACATTGTATGATTATTTATTATAAATATTATTAGGCCTATAAATGCCCCCACAAACATTTTTCTTAACTTATAAGTTTCTCCTACTGTAAACTACTGTCAGCGGTCTTCCAGGACCAGGGTTGAGGAACCCTGCACTATCTGATGAATGTCAGCCAAGGTCTGTCATTTAAACACAAACATATGCATATCTGTGTCTGTGTTAACCAACGGTGGGGTGACTGATTTTAAGCCACAGTTATACACCTTTTGACAAATCACTTCTGTACGCATGCTGAAACACTAACCAGGTGTTTCCACACAGCCCTGGCACTGTAAATGGTACACAAACAAAGTGGTGCAGACCGCACCTTATAGCACTATTCTAGCCTATCCTTGGCCATGCGTTTTCAATGTGAGTGCTCCCGCTTAAGATAGAACTACACCAAGGCGTGGACTAGCGACCGGGCGTCTTCTAGCGACAGCCTTCTATCATGTTGAAATGCAAACAGTAAACATTTGAATTGTTTTGGAGCTGCTGGTTTAGGTGTATGTGTTTTTTATATTGATATTACTCTGCAAGAAAGCCTGAAAAGCCTTCACCTAGATTCTGATTGGTGGAAACGCTAGCGTCGGGTTTTGGTTTATAGGACCGGTCGGTCCAGCGACTACACCAAACAGTCAACCAGCAGCCTGCCGATTTCTTTTGATAAGTAGTCGCTCCCACTGGTCTTGGGCCTGAGCGTCTCAGGCCAGAGCCGGTCTCGGGCCTATATTTGAGGCCGGTGCAGGGCTCTATACGCGACTACTTGACTAGACTAAAGTAAGAGACTTAAGTTCTATGGGTGTTATATTGTTATTTCAGAGTGTCGGTCATGTTCAATGCTACTGTATTCTGATAGGCCAGGTAGGTACACACAGCTTATAAGAATAAGTTTCATGACTGGCACAAAGGTTGTGTGCTCATTGGACATATAGTCAGACTGGATGCTTGGGCGATATGAAATATTCATGATGAGTTGATGATACAAAAATACAAAAATAGAACAGTTACGTAGACTGGTTCCCACAATGCTGCTTGAATGCACCTCAGCATGACACAGTGCCAGAGATGTACAGATGTATTATAATGTAAATGGATGCTTGGATAAGAAACAAGATTTTTCGTTAATTTTTTGCTAATAGTAAATATAGTTATTCTCAAGTAAATGTTTTATGTAATAAAAAATTAGAAAACAGTATTAAAAATATATTTATGCCTTAAAAATTGCAGATCCTACTACTGTAATATTATCTTTACCCCAACAGCATTATAATAAATATTAATGTATGCCTCTAAAATCCTCTCAATGGATCATGAATTTTGCGATTGTGAATGGGATTTGTTTAGAATCTTATAAATGCTATAATAATGAAGCGAACCATACACCTTGTTTCCTCTACAAATGGAAGGAAACAGACTCAGAATGCTATGACCTTTGTGCAAGGAAGCCCATGAACCAGAAAAATTATGTATTTCACTGCAAAATGGCTCCTCGTCTGAGGAAGGACTCCCCTGGGTCTCCTCTCACGTACTGAAAATCTGACTGGAATTCAAAATGGCAGCATTGGAGGACCAAGTGTGGGCTGCACATTTTAAAAACACATTTTACCTGCTCAGGGCATACGCATATCCTGGCTTCATCTTAAGTAAGATGACATTTCAAATTTGTCTGGCAATCTATATGAGAATACTATAGAGTTCATGTTGTATCCTCCAACCGTATGTGATAACATTTGAAAATGTCAACAGTTCTTTGATGTTCTTTGCAAGCCCCTTCGTTAAAGCTCCCGATTTGAAGCAGAAAAGTGGAGATTTGTTGGAATGCTTTACTGCCCTCCATTTTCAACTGTTTATAATATTTTTCTGTGTCTGCATATTTTCTCTGTGCACATTACTCATCAGAATAAAAAAAGGAACTATGAAAACCTCGACCAACTGTCCTATGACAACAAGCGAGGACCTAAGGTATATTTGCATGGTCAATGCACGCCGCCCACCAACTTTTCCAAACGTAGCAACTAGAACCAAGCCCGAGTAGTCACCAGCCGACCCAGAAATGACCCTCTCTCTTGGTAGCACGTACTTTTTCTTATTTATTCTTTTTACTTTGAGACATTTAAAGAATGTTTTGATCTATTATTTCCGGTTATTCAAAGAAAACTGTAAATGCCAGCAGTGAACAGCGTGAACCCCCACCCCACTCCCCCCCCCCACCCCCCACCCTCCGCTTTTACCATTTTTATTTTCTCCTTCAATAAAGGAATGCATGAACTCAGAACACACACACTTGCGCACACACTCACAAATCCATGCACACGCTCACAGATCTATACACACGCTCACACACACACACACACACACATACAAGAAAAGAGTTTTCAAGTCCAATCCTTTTTGGAGAACTGGCAGTTTGGGACAATGCTGTTTTCCCAGATGTTACGCCTTCCCGTTCTGTATAGCAGCTCCCTAGTTAACAACAATTATTTTCTTTTTTTTTTTTGTTGGGGGGGAAAAGTCCTCCTCACACCCCTCCCACCCCCCTTCACCTGTTTTTAGTTCCTGGTTGCACTGACCTTATTCTTCCCCCTACCTAACATGCACGTTCTTCTTTGGAGCCTTGATAACCCTGAGTTTGCATGCGACAAAATGCAAAAGGTTTTTCCCCTCCAAGCATTTTTTTTTTTTTCTAGTTCAGCCGATTTCCTTGGATCGCTTTTCCTTTTTTTTGTTTTTTGTTTCCCGTTTCCAAACAAACCCAAGCGAACCCAAAGAGAACAGGTAAAGAGGGAGCATGGCGTCTAATTTGGGGATAAGTAGCTGGCTTGACCGTTCTTGTGCCCCGATCACAGGCAGAGAAAGTCCTCCAGTTCAACCAGGAGACTAACCTAACCGCCTTGCTGCTGGAGGCCAAAGAGCTGGAGGCTCGCGTCATTATCCTCTCTGCCAGGTGAGAATGTGGCTCCAAAAACCTACCTGCCATTTAAGAGAGGCCATTTTGTTTTTGTTCAACTGAAATATGGTAAACCGTTGTTGACTCCTGTTAACAGGGGCTTTGTTCCTGAAGAGCACGGAGGTGGAAAATACTGTATACTATGGAAGTTTATAAAGTTCTGCTTTCTGCTTCAGCACTATAACATCTATTTATTTATTATATTATATATTTCTATAGAAAAATAAAAGGTTATTTACAAAATCTAAAGAATATGCCAAAAGACTAACAATGTGTAGTTGGCCCTTGTGACCGGAGGTGCTGCCAACAAGCCGAATTGTGTTCGGCTCAAAATAAACAAACGTGCTGTTAAAGGTTTGCCAGATATGCATTTGAGGTAAAAGTTTGCATATAGGTATTAAAGTTTCATTTTACATTTTTGCTCGATGAACTCAGTTTTGAAATAGTGAATTTTTTTTTTTCAGATTTTACTTGCCCCAAATGAGCATGCAGACCATTTTAGTTTAAGTACGAATCAATTCCCGAAATACCAACCGCTTTTTCCAATCCCGACCCATCACAACCAGTGCACTTGTTCTGTACGGTACAGTCTGATTCATCGTGGCACATTAATATGTATCAATATGGTGACTTTCAGTGAGGAGGATGCTGCTGCAGTTTACAAGGCTGCCCGCTTCCTCAACATGACTGGCTCTGGCTACGTGTGGTTGGTGGGCGAGCGGGAGATGTCGGGTAAAGCCCTGAGTGAGGCACCAGACGGTATGTTGATCCCAGAAGGATCGAGAGAAACAACTAGTTGCTATTGACATACAGCATGTAGAAGATTAAGAAAGATAAGCCACTATTAGTCGTGTAACTGCTTGCTGTATGCTGCGCATTTCAACTTTAACGCCCAGAGTTTTCTGTTTTATCTACAGGTTAATATTCTCCTAATCATATATGTTTTGTTATATGTTAGCCTATATGTTTAGGCTACGCATGTGTCATCGTGCTATTATGACATATTAATAGCTTGGTTCTCATGAATTATAAGGGGAGGTTTTTTCCAGCCACACATTGAAGGTTAACTGAGATATATAGCAGCCCTTTGTTGTGTGTGCCTCACTGGATATTGCATCATATTTGGGTGATACATTCAATCTTTGGTCACAAATGTCGAACGTCGACCCCTTAGTCACTCCACTACAAACAGCCCTCGCAGAGAATTTGTTCTATTCACACCCTGTGCACCTGTTCCAGGCTCTTTTATCACCACTGTGGTTTCTTCAAGGATTCTGCACGACTGACGGACCTAGTTGCAATCAGAAAACTTAGCTGAAGTTGGATTGTTGATGCAGCCTGCTTAGTAATTCCAGTGCAGGTCTCTTGGTATGTTTGTTTGGTCCCACACAAATAATGCTTTGCGTGTGCGCAGCTACCAACTTGCAACCTTATGCTGGTTGTGAATTAATCCAACTTCAAGGGACTCTGTGCTCATACTGGGAAAAGGTCATTCCTAGTAACATCAGAAAATAATTAATCATTTATTTCTTCTGCCCTTTGTTTCAGCGCCTTAATTTAAAGAACCACACATTGAAAATGTATTATCTTAAATACAGTACATTTTAGACAATGTACGCTAATGTGGAATGGAGTCAACTTGCTTTGTAAGTACTGAATTAAACATTTTCAGCTATTTAACTATTTTCTAGAGGGAAATGACGATGAGCCTCTCTACTCTGCCTATGATTGGCTAAATGATTAGGTGTTAAATTCACCTAGACCTTGCTGTTTATTGTGGTTTTAAGGGTTACATTAATCTCAGCAGGCTAGGAGTAGCCTAGTAGTAGGCTAAGTGTATGGGTTAGTTTACACTCTGGTTAAGATGATTGAAGGTTAGTGTTTAGGTTAGTGGTTAGGGCCAATGGTTAGTTTACCATCTGATTAAGATTTGGGGTTTATCTGTAATGATCAGATGGTAAAATTCAGACGATCCGGTTGCTCAGACAGCGATAATAGCTATCTTTTATTACACATTTTTCTATGCCATTGTTGTTTCACTAGCACAGTATTGGTGCAAATAAAAGATTAGCTGAAAATACATATTTTGTGTATACTCTTCAAGCCAATCAAAGGCAGAGTAGGGCAGACCATGGCTGTTTCTCAAGTCCAAGAACGCTAGGGACGTACTTGTGTTCTTGAGAGGTACGTTCTTGCCAAGTGTCTTTCTGAGAATGGTCTTGCAAGAACACGAGGACAGATCTAGATTGAGATGCATATTTTTAGTTTTCGTTCTAGGCTATTACGCAATACCTTGGGCTCAGGGATGACAACGCTGAACGCTTGATAGCCTGCGGGGTATCATGGCTGTCCCGATCTGTAAGCGAGACTTCACATCTACGAAATCATTGAAGATATACTCCATCTTGATAAATCGACCACAGACCACAGAAAACCCCTTAAAACAGCATTTTGTGACACAATAACAGTAGTATTTCGAAAAGTATAGTCAGTATTGTGTGCTTTCTCAACTGCCATTGCCGCTTGTTGATTCGAAATGCATTCTGGGATATTCCGCAGACAAGTTCACACACAAGTCACCACTGGATGCATCCTTGGTAAAAACGGTGAATCGAGAACACTTCCTGGTATTTGATCAGTTCTTGGCTAGATGTGAACTTGTGAATTGGAAGAGTACTTGGCTGTGTATGATGACGTTTCACAAGAACGCAAGAACAGATAAGAACGCATATTGAGAAGCAGCCCATGGCTTGCCACAGTAGGTTCACAGTTCCGCGATCAACGCACCGTTCCGCCATCAACGTAACGTACGCCGCCATCCCCCCCCCCCCTCCCTCCAGAGCAAACATTGGCACTAGATGGCAGTATAAACAAGCGCTGTATTCAGGAGGTAAACGCTTGGAGCACCTTTAAAATAGAGCGTCTCAGACACTTGAGAGCAACAGGCGACACAGATGCCGCATGTGAAGCCAGCCGAGGTTTGACCTTTGTTCAGGATGTCTTAAGCAGAGGCCCTATAAGTTTTTCACGCTGTGCATTGCAAAAGGCTCCTGGCAGACGCTACGGCGGTGTGGTCGATAACAGCGTGTGACGTGTTGTGCTGGTCCCAGGTCTTATTGGCCTCCAGCTCATCAACGGGAAGAATGAGTCGGCTCACATCAACGACGCGGTCGCCGTGGTAGCCCAGTCCATCCAGGAGCTTTTTGAGAAGGAAAACATCACAGAGCCCCCTAGAGGCTGCGTCGGGAATACCAACATCTGGAAGACGGGGCCCCTGTTTAAACGGTATATGGTTTTATACAAGATGCATATAAGTTGCATTTCTCATTTTTCTCCCCCTTCTTCCTCCTCCATCAAAAGGCAAGTAAAGGTGCCCTACACACTCGCTAAGCTGCCCACTGCTTATTTCAGGGTGCTGATGTCATCCAAGTATCCAGAAGGCCTCACAGGGAGAGTGGAGTTCAACGATGACGGAGACCGGAAGTACGCCCACTACAGTATTCTGAACTACCAGAAGAGTCGCTTCATTCAAGTCGGCATCTACAACGGAACACAGGTCAGCTCAAGCCGCAAGACCGATGTCCTCCTGAAGAGTGCATGAAACGTTCCCATGTGTATGAAGCAGCGTGGGTATTGTTTTGATGTTGATATCCTAGGATGGAACCACCACGTCGTGATTTGGTGTTTTTTTGGTCTATGGAAGATAGAAATGTGATAACAAATTTTCATATACTGTATATGTAGAGTTGTTTGATGAAGATGATACTGTCCGGGCAGCCCAGAGGATCAGATGGTCATTTGCAAGACAAAAGGTTTTAGGTTCAATCCCTAAACCTACTGCTCCAAAATACTTTACTTTTTGCCACAATGGCTAGAAGTGTTCAAATGATTGCATTGTAAGATAATGAACCACATGTAATAATTCAGTATGCGTATTTGTATAACACGTTCGCATTTTGCATTGTAGTAATCCATCCTGGATTATTATTGGCTGGTAGCACGCAACCAATAATCATTTGCCAGCATGTAAATACTTCTTACAGTATATTGACTTGTGATTCATTCATTAATAGTGACTCATCTTGTAAGAGCAATTAACCTGAGAAAGTAAATCACACTGAGCTGTGTAAACTGGCTGACTCACACACGCACACGCACGCACACACACGTACACATCCGCCACCTGTGGCGAAACCCTTCGCTGACAGCACACCTTCTGTCAGCACTCATCTACTGCATGCGTGTGCGTGTGTGTGCGCGTACACGTGTGTGTGTGTGTGCGCGTGCGCGTCGGCTGCCTGCAGGTTGTGATGAACAACCAGAGGAAGATCATCTGGCCAGGAGGAGAGACAGAGAAGCCGCGTGGCTTCCAGATGTCCACTCGACTGAAGGTGAGGACCTTCCGTGGCAGCATCTCACATACACACACATACCGCACTTATCTGGATTATAGTTTAGCGGTAATGTACAGATGCAGCCAGGTAAAAAATGAATAGCGCACTGCAGCACAGATTTTAATACATGTTTATTATTTACATACATACATTTTTAAATCTACATTCATATATTTTTTCTATTTATGTTATGTTTGACATTTATAGTATGTTTATAATATTGTGCAGTGGCTTAAAACAAGACGAGAATCAGTAATTTACAGTAGCCAATACGTTTTTCAGCATTTAACTGTACTCTGTTTGGGCAGACCATGGTGAATACTAGCAACTATTTGTTTATTATACATCTATCTATCTTTATATTTGCACTGTTCTGTTGACATTGTGCGTGTACAGTACCAACAGAATCTTACAGTAGCAACAGTACATCTTATTTCATCTAACTAATCTCTTCTCATCCCATCTCTTCATACAAGGGGTCCTTTCTTTGACTATTGTTCAAAGGCCTAATGTGTTCGTTAACGTGATACTTAATACATGTATTTATTATTTGGAGCTTGAATATGTCAGTTGGTGATTTCTCTATGTGCTAATCTCTGTTCCTATGCATATGTGAGTACACCTGTTTGTGTGTGCGTGTGTGTGTGTACTGTAAAAGTGGAGGGTGATTCTGCCGTTCAACCCGGCTCAATCCCCCGTCACGTCCTCAACAGCTCTCTCTCACGTCTGCCTAGATTGTGACCATCCACCAGGAACCGTTCGTGTACGTGAAGCCCACCATGCTTGACGGCACCTGCAGGGAGGAGATGACGTTAAACGGCGTCTTAATTAAAAAGGTTATCTGCACTGGGCCCAATGAGACCATCCCAGGTAACCCAGCAGGGACGTTTATGATATCACTGTGCTTTCAATGCACCCGCCAACCCCACTGGAGATGCATACATATATATGCAGTAGGTGTCTATATATGTATGCATGTAGCTGTGTGTGTGAGTGTGTGCGTGTGCGTGGGTCTCATCTTGTCTGGGTGATTGTGGGCTATTGTGTTAGCTTTTGGTTGTGCGGCTGTGTACCGTGTACAGTGTGTGTGTGTGTGTGTATGTGTATGTGTGTGTGTTTGTGTGTGTGTGTGTGTGTGTAGCCAACCGGCGTAACTGCGCGTGTCTGCAGCGCATGTTTCATTGTGTTTGCTACATGTGACCAGCCTGGCCATGAATACATGTGTTGCCGTGCTACGTGGGACTATTCCACAATTAAGCTACATTTTTGTCCTCAGAGGCAAATGTAATTTGGTGTCTGTTGGGTTTTTGTTACAGGACGCCCAATCGTACCGCAGTGCTGCTATGGGTTCTGCATAGACCTCCTCATCAAACTGGCGATGACCATGAACTTCACCTACGAGGTGCACCTGGTGGCTGATGGGAAGTTTGGGACGCAGGAACGGGTAAGTTGACCGGTGGAAGAAATGCATTGTATTCCAATATGTCGCAAGGCACGGTGCAGATGTTACGTAACATGTCACCTCTTGATTGGCAACAACAATGCTATTCTTTATCGAATTATCATCACTTTTTTGTTTACTCACCTAACAGAATGCTTTATTGTTTTTCACTAACCATAGAAAATATCATATCTAAAACCTCCACCCTTTCTGGCAGTTCTTGATGGGGGGGGGATGTTGCCCACTGTGGCACCAGTCAAGGACATGCAAAGTAGACAACATGTCTTATTTGATGGACAGAGGATTTTTTTTTAAATGGCATGGACAAGCGGCACGGGTCAAATCGCACTGCTTCCTCCCCTCCTATACACTTATTTTGCATGCCAAGCGTTAGCATGAGTTTGCGCACATTTTTTACTTTTTTAACACATTGTTGAGATATACTGTATATCATATCAATGTTACTTCTATACACTGTGGAGTTAAAGCAAACGGGCTAAAAAAAGTTTAAAAAAAATATTTTAAAAGGCACAATGTCAATCGCATAGATAAATAGATTGTTAATACCGGTGCCCTAGGCGACTTTTGCTAATCACATTTGTACTAGGGATGGCACGATCCAGTTTGTTCAGTCCCGATACCGATACAGATACCGGCACTTTCGGTACCGAGTACCGATCCGATTCCAGTGTTAAATTAAGTTTTAAGTTAAGTTGCAAAGTAAATGACACCCAATCTCTATTTTAGGATATAGATGCATGTTAGAAACCTGCTGCTGATAGTGTGGCCTGGGTAGGTTGGACATGGCTGACGTTTGACAGTAGATCTAAGCATGTAAATTAATTTAATCGGATCAGCCCCATGGATCGGCTACAAGTGTCCAATTGTCACCGATACCGATCCAGCTATTTAAGTCAGTATCAGACCGATTTCTGATCCCAGTATCTTATCGGTGCCATCCCTAATTTGTACACGTATGACACAGGCAAGGGCAGGGGTGTTGATTTGTTCCATGGGTGCAGGTGAACAACAGCAACAAGAAGGAATGGAATGGTATGATGGGAGAGCTCCTGGGTGGCCTGGCGGACATGATCGTTGCCCCGCTCACTATCAACAATGAACGAGCACAGTACATTGAATTCTCCAAACCCTTCAAGTACCAAGGCCTGACGATCCTGGTTAAAAAGGTACGTTGCCACCACCCAGTTGACTGACATGGCATTTTGTATCCGATTTGTATTGGAGAAGGAATTTAAATTGGGAGGGGTTTTATCTGGGCTGCTAATCCACCGGTTCAATAGATAACACAAACGTCGTATATTTACAGTAAAATAATCATAAAGTCTATATATGATGTCAGTCAAGATGGATCTCTGCAGGTCCAGCCCCAGACAGACAGCCCTGTGAATTAGGCTATGCCAAAATAACTGAAAATACATGTGTGCTGTTGAGTGGCTTCAAAGCCCAATGATTGACATGAAAGGTTACCAACATCAATCGCAGCATTGATTGCACAAAACTACCCCTTGGAAAAAAAATGTTTTATTTGGTAGCCATCTGTATGCAGACAAGTATCACTAATACTAATAGAAACATAATGGCTGCTGCTAATAACACATTAATCTCATTTAGTCTAAACAGTTATAGCTATCTTATAAGTACTCAGATTTAATTTGTCCAATTTAAATTATATTTATCTGGCTTTAACTTTATAATGCTATTACCCATATTTCACCCATATATTATTGCTGTAATATAACCATTTTAATAATGGATGTCTCAGCTTTTTCAGAAAGGTGGTTTTGCAAGCCCGCAAAACGTTAGCCTGAGTGGAACTCAAGCTAGCACGGAGCGGGAAGGAACTTTGACTCCCTTATTAGGTATACTCGACGGTCAGCAGTGCAGTGTAAATAACCGTCTGTGGTGTGTGTTTGCAGGAAATCCCTCGCAGTACTCTGGATTCGTTCATGCAGCCATTCCAAAGCACGCTATGGCTGCTGGTGGGTCTATCGGTGCATGTGGTGGCGGTGATGCTTTACCTACTAGACCGGTTCAGGTACAAGGGAGAGCTGTGTGTGTGTGTGTGTGTGTGTGTGTATGTGCTCATGACTATAAATCAGAAGACTAATACATTGGTATGAATGTGTTGGTTACGTGTGTGTGTGTGTATACAGTAGTTTTGTGGGTGCTAGAGATCTTCCCTCCGTGCGGGGCAATATGGCAATAACGGAGGTGAAGATCTACTCCACAACATCCAACTGCTATATCCCCTGCGTCTGTTCGTCTGTCTGTCTGTCTGTGAGATTTGTCTCGTAGTCCCACCGCTCATGTGGATTCCCCTATCCTCGCCTGGGGCTGCCAGGGTTTTCCCCCATCTAGATTGGCCGGGATTACTCACTTTATCCTCTGCCACCCTCCCCGCGTTTCTCTCCCTCTCATAGCCCATTTGGAAGGTTTAAAGTAAACAGTGAAGAAGAAGAAGAAGATGCCCTCACCTTGTCGTCTGCTATGTGGTTCTCCTGGGGAGTGTTGCTGAACTCTGGGATAGGAGAAGGTAACTGAAGCGCTGCGCTCCCAGCGGTTCTCAGAGAGGTGGACGGTAGCCTGCCTCTCGATTCGGGCGGCAAGTTGATTTTTGGGCGGTCACAAAAAAAGTAAAAAACGTACACTGTCCTTTTAAAAGGTACACTCTTAAAGGTACACTCCTTGATTTTGATCCAGATTCATTGGTTCAAATCAGCATTTCTGAAATGTTGTCGTTTCAGTTGAGAATTGAAGGCAAGTGAGTGGGGGCCTACGCTTTCGGAGGCACAATCAAGGACTGTAGTTTTAATGTGGTGATGGTCCATTATGTTCCATTATTAACACCTTGTTTACATTTGTGCACCAGACAATATTTGCAGGTGTGCATGCGTGCACGCGTACAAGGGCTAACTACAGAACAGAGAGTCTGATTGGGCTGAGGGTATTCCCGCCGGTTACAGCACGTACCATCTAAGGAAAATTCTAGGTGCTGTTAATGCTTGTTCCTTCACCCATTATTCAGGCGCGCCCCGTAGCTTCTCAGCGAGAATCCTTGGAATGGTGTGGGCTGGCTTTGCCATGATCATTGTGGCTTCGTATACTGCCAACCTGGCAGCCTTCCTGGTGTTGGACCGGCCTGAGGAGCGCATCACCGGCATCAATGACCCAAGAGTATGTTTGGTTTTACTTTGAGTGGTTTTAAAAAAAACAAAAAACGTTGGTTTTATCGACCTGGCATGTTAGCACTGTTTGCTAACAGTTAGAATGTGCCTGCTAATGTACATGGGCTTCCAATTGGTACAATGGACTTCTCTCACCTCCATAAAAAATGAAGGTTACATGCGCGTGTATAGAGTGTGTAACGTATTGGGTTTCCAAAGGTCCCCAAGGCGTAACAATTCTGGGATCCAGCATGCTTTGTCACTGAGCTGAAACCCGCCGGACAGCATCGCATTGGTCTGGGCAGGACGGGGTGTCAGGGTCCCGGATCAAGGTAAACGGCACGACCAGGGCGTTAACGCGCTAACTGTAACCCCCGTATCCTCTGTTTCTCCCTTCCTCCCTGTGCAGCTGAGGAACCCATCGGACAAGTTCATCTACGCCACGGTGAAGCAGAGCTCCGTGGACATCTACTTCCGGCGGCAGGTGGAGCTTAGCACCATGTACCGCCACATGGAGAAGCACAACTATGAGAGTGCCGCCGAAGCCATCCAAGCAGTGCGTGACAAGTGAGTCTCGGACAGAAGGCCAGGGGCCGGGGGCCAAGGCCCAGGGGCCAGAGCCGGTGCCGGGGCCAAGACCGGGGATCGGGGACCGGGGCCGGGGCCTGGGCTGGAGTCAGAAAGCCAGAAGGCACATGGGACATGGGTCCCCGGGTCAGGTGGAATCTGCGAGATTTAAGGCAGAATGTCCCACTGACCCGGGTCCATCTCCCAGGCCGAGGGAGGAGGCTAAAGCTGGGGAAGAAGGGTGGACGGGGGGAGATCCAATGTGGGACGCGCCCTCACCCGATCGCCATTGGAGACTCCTGGTAAACGCTGTCCCACCCCCGAGAGAAAGAGAGAGAGAGAGAGTGACAGAGATGTGGGTGCCCTAAATGTGTATGTAACCCATTGTATTGTGACACCGTGACCCCCTCCTCCACCCCACCCCACCCCAACCCTCCCTCCCCCACCCCCTCCTCACCAACAGCAAGCTGCATGCCTTCATCTGGGACTCTGCGGTGCTGGAGTTTGAAGCCTCGCAGAAGTGTGACCTGGTGACCACGGGAGAGCTGTTTTTCCGTTCGGGCTTTGGCATTGGCATGCGCAAGGACAGCCCCTGGAAACAGAATGTGTCCCTGGCCATTCTCAGGTCTGTCCCAGCCGAAGCAGCGTTTTTTATTTATTTCTTTTTTACCCGTTTCTGTCATTTAGATTTCTCTTTTGATGATTTGGACGGCCCTCTTTCTGGCCCCCCCCCCGTCTTAACAACTGTTCCGGTATTACATCATCATCAGCTTTGTGTTGTCGTCTGCTACTCTCTCTGTGTCTTCCCCTATCTTTCCCTCCCTCTGTCCGTCCGTCTGTCTGTCTGTCACGGTGATATTCCCGTCCACCTGTCTCCCTGATCCATTTGAGTGGCCGCCGGGGAGCACAAAAGCGTCTCTAGTGTTTCGCTCCAGGCTCGGCCTTGGACGAGCATTAACTGTCACCTCTCTATCCCACTATGCCCCCCCCCCCCTTGCAGTTCTCATGAGAACGGCTTCATGGAGGACCTAGATAAAACCTGGGTGAGATACCAGGAGTGTGACTCGAGGAGCAATGCCCCGGCCACACTCACCTTTGAGAACATGGCAGGTATGGTCCACTGTTAGCGGCGTGCTAGCTGCAAAAACCGTGCAAAAGTGATTGGAGGAAAAAAAAAACTGCAGTGGGTAAGGTACTGTAGCCTTTTTTTTTTTTTGTCCAATACCTTTGGGGTGTGTTGTTGTTGTTTTCGGTGCCGGCGGTAGTCGTGTGCATTATGTGGGCGATTTAACTCAGTTAGTAGTTCGATAGTTAACGTCAATGTCGTGCGCTTCGCAGCCAGGCGACCGGCGGCTGAGATGGTCGGGGCGGAAGCGGCGGCGGGTGTGGCCGCTGAGGGAGACAGCGGTTCTATTGTACAGACCTGGCTCGACTCATTTCTCCTGTTTCCTGTTCCGTCCCAACCCCCCACCCCCCCCTCCCATGCAGGAGTGTTCATGCTGGTGGCCGGCGGCATTGCGGCAGGGATCTTCCTCATCTTCATCGAGATCGCCTACAAGCGCCACAAAGACGCCCGCAGGAAGCAGATGCAGCTGGCCTTTGCGGCCGTCAATGTCTGGAGGAAGAACCTGCAGGTATGGACAACCTCCTCTCCGTCCTGCTCATGCCCTCCCCTTTCCCCCCTCCCCACCCAGTGGGAAGGGGGAAGGGAACGGCCGGGTGGCGGTGGAGGTGTTCTGTTGAGGGGACCCCCACCCCGGCAAAGGTGCCACCTCACAGGGATGGGGAGGCCCACCACCCGTCTGCCATCTCTCCTTGTCAGACGTGGCGCGATGTTTTGCTTCTCATCTCTGGGCGGTGGCGCCTTTACCGGGAAAAGTGGTGATCTCAGTGGCCATACTGCAGGTTCTGACAGCTCCTCGAGGCAAAGAAACTGCACACGTGTTTCTTGTGTGTGCCTGCAGGATAATAAGGAGGCGTCTGGGAGCCAAGCGGTGGCCAGTACACCTTCATTAGTATGTAACAAACGTAGCTTGTCTTAATAAGATAATGGTAAGATGTACCGTACATACCCTATAGTGGCCCTAACATGGCGGACATCTGAGTTTAAACTGCCCATTCCTTCCTCATCCATCGCATGAACCCGTAGTTCTATGTGATCGAGCTATAAATGCCTCAACGCTTTTGCAAGATCAGCTCATGTAGACACAGAAAACCAATTTATATTGCTCTAAACAGGACAGAAATCTTTAAAAAACGGTTACGTTTCAATACGGTAGGGTATCACCGCTTCTATGGATTTGCTTCATTCCAGAGGGCACACTAACAGTAGCCTCGAACTAACAATACAAATAGAGCATAATGATTAAAATCACTGCCCTGGTTGGTCACCGCGGTGACCTTTTTGTCAACACTGCTGTAAAAGCACTGTCCCAGCAGCCCGACACACACATTGTCCGCAGGGAGGGTTCTCAAAAACGGTGTCAAACAGCGGTGCCGCTCTGAGGGCTTTACGCTACACGGTGACATATTTCCAGTTTAAATCGAGCACAGTGAAGTGTCTTCCACTGTGAAGCATTGGAGCAAACCCCCCCCCTACCCCACTGTCTGACTATGTGAGCAGTGGGGCAGCAGGGGTCCGTGGGGGGCGCGGGTGGGACATGTGGACATGCTGGCTCCTTGTGCAGCTTGACAAAGAGCCAGCGGGAGGGATGGGGGCGCTAGAGAGCAGGTACAGTATGAGGTCATGGGCTCCTCTGTCCCCATTCAAAATGTGACTGTGGTATGCGTACGTGTGTGCGCGCATGTTTTTGTGTGTGTGTGAGCGTGTGCGTGTTTGTGTGTGTGTGTGTGCGTGCGTGCGTGTGTGCGTGTGTGCGTGGGGCGTGTGAGCGGTGAATTGCATGCTGGGAGGATCATGGCTGAGAAAGGAGGAGGCCACTCAGAGACGGCCAGACACTTGGTTGTGTCGGCATGTGAACGGCCGCTATCATTAACACATGGCGGAACGGGTTTACGCACAAACTAGCTAAAACAAAGCTAGTGTAGTGTGTGTTTTGTCATTGTGCATAAGCTTATATATTCTCAGAAATGTATCATTCCCAGATGAATGATCATAATACAGCTACAGTATATTAACATATTAGGCCTACAACACGAAGGTACGTTTAAAATGGCCGTGTGAATGTGGCTTTCTCCTTTTTAATTAGTGCTGCAGGTCTTCCAACATGGGGGCCTGCTGCTGCCGGAATCATTCTGTCTGTTTACGTGTGTAGAAAATCATGAGTTTTATGATTGGTTATGCAATGTACCAAGCAGTGCTTTGCACTTTGCACACACAACCCATGGAGGAAGTGCTCTTTTGAATAACCGCAAACCATCAGTTTAGTCTTTTAGCATTAATGCTAACTGCTGTTAATGCTAATCAATCATCCTGTTATACTGTAAGGGTCAGTGTTTAACCAAAAGGAAGTATCATGTGTGGCATGCATCTTTGGCATGGCTTATCAAGATGCCATCGTTCTGTCTGTCTGTCTGTCTGTCTGTCTGTCTGTCTGTCTATGCAGATTGGCAGTTGTTTTTGTTGTTATTCAGAAGTGCACTTCAACACAAGCAAAGGTGGCACTAGAGATACATGCCAAGCACCGCTGAGTGCTGAGTGATGCACTCTGGTTATTGAAGTCCGTGCCATTCCCGCGCTACGCTTCACCTGGTAGCACACGGCAGTGGTTCTCAAAGTGGAAGTGGTGATCTGCGTGGATCATTGTATGCACTTTGGGAAGGTGCCTGCCAGATGGTTAAAAATGTTGGATTAATAATAGTGATGCACCGATCTGTTTGGGTTTTGTATTTGGCCAATGCTGGCGATTTGGTGATTTTCAATCCACAAAATCTACCCATATCAATACATTTTTACTCCAGGTTAATGCATGACATCATAAAAAGGCTAAATTGAATTGATAGCCATTTAATTGACAAAAATTGACAACAAAGATTGGTTTTCCGTATTGACCAATAGAAAGGAAAATTAGATTACCACCAATCTCGTATTTTCAGTAGAAGTTGGTCGATTCCGATGTCCTGACGATCTATTGGTGCATCCCTAATTAATAATCATCTTTTTTTTTCCATTATTATCTATTAATGTTATTATTATTATTTGTGTTCAAAGCTAGTTTATACTGTACCTTCTATGATGTACTTCTGTTTTGGGGTCATGGGAGTCAAACGTTTGAGAACCGCTGGTCACAACGTCACGGCATGACCTGCTTGGTCGGTACTGTGCAAGCGTAGCGCCTCATCAGGGCTCTGAGTGGCCAGACTTCACACTTCACACAGTAGAATGTAGAAGTGTCTCAACTGGAGACGGCTGAGGCTGCAGCAATCAAGCGGGCGTTGCTAACCAATAATCCAGTCACTCGGGCATTGATTTTTCTCCCACACCTTCAGCAGCCTGACCATGTACTAACAAAAGAAGTGTCGTCTTCATACAGGAAATGTATTTTTTGTTTTCCAATTTATTGATTTATTTACACCGGCATTACTGTAAAACAAAGTGATGTCATGACCATCACTCCTCTGCCAGCCTACCTCCGTCCTCCACGCCAGCCAACAGTAGCTCGCCTCTCGTCGAGGTGGCGGACAGAAGAGGCGTGGGTTGGCGTTGGCGACGGCTGGCGATGACGCGCGCCTTTTTAAAAAGGAGCCAAGTCACGTGACCCCGATGGAAGGGGACAGGCTGCGGGGGAGGGGGGTTGAGGCGGTGCTGGCCTAGGATTGATTTGTCTCGCTATTTGTTTGTGTTAATTCCATGTTATAGCAAATGTCCTTTGCCCCTCCCTCTCCATCGACATACCCTTTTAGCATGTTGAAATTCACACCACACTGGCCCCAAAAGGGCTGCCCGCCCTCCCTCCCTCCCAGAGAGGGTCATCATCGGAGCACTGCTTCTGCTGTCAAAATGTAACCCGTCTTACAGAGCAAAAGGAAAACCCATTCATAGAAAACCCCTAATTTCTTTGGAAAGCAATAGCATTTATATACCATTCCTTTACACACCTGTGTTTCCCTCTCCTTGTCATGTTCCCTGGTGTGTGGGGTGAATTTTCATTATACCAGCTCCGGGGTATAATGACTCTAAATGGGCTTCAACTGATTACTTAATTATTGGTGGATGTTATTTTATCTCCCTGACATGCATTTTAACGGCTCTCGTGCCTCTGAAAGCTTCAATACTTTTTTCTTTTGTTTTATAATTGCCTGGCTTTGGATGTCGGTGTTTGCTTTGCTATCTTATATATTTGCCCTTTTTGGTTCCCTTGGCTGTTGCTTAAGGATCTTAAAGTATAACGATCTAACAGCAAGTGGATGGATATTTATTTATATTTCTTTTCTCCCCCTATGCAGCCCTCTTCCTCCCTAGAGACTCAGGATGTAAGAATACCTTAATATGAGCTTTTTGCACACAATCACCAAGTTATTGTCCTCTACTACATATGAATAAGAACTAGCTATGGGGATTCAAAGGAGGGCACCACATTTATCTGACATCTTGTAGAGATATGGTTTAATTGGTAAATAATTTTCTCTGACAGAAGGACATTTCCAGGTGTGGCCCAAGTTGGAGCCGAATATAGGCCTACACTAGACAATTTATGGAAGGTTGTTTAACCCAAGACATTGGTCTGTTGGGGTAAGGGAGATTGGTGTTTCCAGTGTGTTTTTAGGTCAGAGTGCAGAGGCAGAATACAGCGATAACTAATTGTCACCCACTGGCATCTGTACTAGTCATCATTCAACACCATTCCAATGCATTTCGTAGGGCCTGGAAGCGTTTGAATGTGTCAACGCATTTATAACAGGATCAATCCACCAGTGGGATTACATTGCTTATGTGTGCAGATAAATGGCTCAAAGGAAAAGCCCTCATGCCAGACTGCAATGGCTACATTGCCACTATATCACATCTTAACAGGCTTTACCCCCTTTTCTCTTTCTTTCCCTCTTTTTTGAACATGTGATAGTTGTAGACAATCTTAGACAATATATTATTGTTACTGGGGGGGGGGGGTTTAAAAGTGGGAGGGCGGCGAAGGGTGACGGGGTGGGTGACCTTGTGGTGGAAATGAAACCGCAAAGTGCCACCCGAGCCCCAGAACATAAATAATGTTTCTACGTATATTTATTTTAGGATAGGAAAAGTGGTAGAGCAGAGCCCGACCCCAAAAAGAAAGCCTCTTTTAGGTCCATCAGTACCACCCTGGCCTCCAGCATCAAGAGACGTAGGTCGTCCAAAGACACGGTAAGGAGACAAAGAAGAAACACCTTCCCTTCGTAAATCCTCCCCTCTCTCTCTCTCTCTCTCTCTCTCTCTCTCATTATCCTCTGTCTCTCCCTATCGGAAACGCTTGCCTCCTCTCTCTGCTGTCTCCTTTTCTGCCTCCATCGCCATCTCAAATCGCGACAGAGTTCCATGTTAACTCACCCATTCCCACGCGGGCGTCAACGCCTTCAGCCACGTGTCTTTGTCAGTTCACCATAGATCCGTCATCCATTCGGCATCTGTAGTCGACTGCCACCTTCAGGCCGATAGGCGTCAGTGTAGAGCAGGAGCAGATGCAGTATTGGGTTTCATGGGTTATTGATGGGGGGTGCCCACAGGCTGGCTGCCAGTGGTGTTTGTAATGAGCTGCCATGTGGATTCTGCCGATTGTGTCTTCTTTAGCGGTGTTGTGATGTGTGAGTGTTCACGTGTGTGTTGTGTTGATTTGATTGATTGTTGTGGATATGTCCTGTTTTTTATTTGATTTGTTTTGCTTGATCCTTTACACTCATCTTCTCCACTCAAATCCTGCGCTTTATTTAAGTTTTTGGTTTTAAAGCATGCACTGGTGTTTGACATTGTTTTGACATTCGACATCAAAGGTATAGTCACCATGACCAATGAAGAACAAGCCAATATTTATTTAATATTTTTTTCTTCTTTTTTTTTATTTTTTACAAATATGCCTTTCAGGATTTTCTGTGTGGATTGAAATGAATAGATTTAACTTTTGTTTTATCATATTATGTTTGTCATGTTTCCTGTTGTCCACTACAAAAGGATTTAATTTAAATTTACTTTGTGTAAATTGCGCATGCCTTTTTAGGGTGATGTTGTTTTCAGGAAGTGGAGGCCATTTTTTTTTTTATTATTATTTTTTGTCTATAGCTGTTTTGACACTACAAACTCTTATATATTCACACTCTTACTGTGTTGGCACAATTCTAGCACTGTTTTATAGGGCGAACATATAGGGTTATCTACAATTTAACCATTGTTAGTGTATTGTTTTTTTGGGACCGCACAATAAGAGTGTGGATATGCATCCAATTCTTCTCTGCATTGTCTTTAATTCACAGGGGTGGAGTTCTCTGACGCAAAACAATCTGCCCAGCCACACTTAACTAAGCTAACGGCACACTTAACTTTTTTATTTTGCATTACGATCTCTTTTTTCCCCCACTTCTTTTCTTTATATTGTGTTTTAGTTTTTATAGATGTGTCCACACTGATCCAACTCACTTGCTCTCACCTGGAGGTGTCCCAATATGACCGGTCAAGCTTCAAGTGACAATTAGGAGCCCCGTTGTTATTATACAGGTTTAGTAGGTTTGGTAGGTCAAGACTCACAGCACTTAGAGGTCGGAGTGGTGATAAAACAGCTACGACTTAACAACAACAAAATAAAATAATATAAAAATGAGGCACTAATAGAAAAGATTTACCATCCTCAGTCTTTGACCATTATTTTGATTTTATATAAATGTTCTTCTTTTATATTAATGGATATAAATGGACTTTGACTGTCAGTGTCCCTCACCTACATACCTCACAGCTCCTCTCTCTCTCTACAAGCATGTCGACGTAACACAGACACAGTATAGCGGTAGTAACCTGTACATCACGTAAGACGTGTTGCTGAGTTAACCCCGTTAAATCAATTACAAGCAGCCGCGCAACGGTCATGATAGTAGTGTCTCTCTTTTTCTGGGCCGGCCAACACCAGCAGGGGGCGCTGTTAGTGCCTGCACTGACAGGCCCGTGAGGTACACCAGAGGACAGCCAATTGAAGAAGGCTTATGAGGATGATGATGATGATGATGCAACTGTCAGGGGTCAAGGGGATGTGGAATGGCCGCTACCTCTTTAGAAATGCTGAATATTGATTCTGGAAGGCTTCTCAGTATGCATGTTAGTTGCATCATAGCCGCTCTTAAGCTTGCATTGGCAATCAGCTTAAAATGAGAGGCAGTTAAAATGTACTGACACTTTAGATCTTGCTTAATTTAAATATTAATGGGAATTAAATTATTTGGAACAACAAATTGTGACAGGACAACCAGATACCTTTTTTTTTTGCTATTTGTATAATGCAAGTTTGTCGAACATGCCCTGTGATTCAGAATTTACTGCATATGCTTGGTGAGTTAAATTCTGATTGCTCTATCTGGCCATGATGAGTCTACAGTGCCGTAACAGTCTGACTGGTTACAGTACACCATGGTCAGAAATATAAGGCATGTAGCTTAAGCAGCTCTCCACTGCTCCAAAGCATTACATTTAATTAAAGGAAATATCTTATAGCCATGTTTACAATGTGACGGGGGAATGAGTCCTTTTTAAAACTAGCTATTCCTTAATAGGCTACTACAAGCAAACTGCATTGGTCAAATATGGCTTTTTTAAAAATGTTATTGTGATCATACCCAAGGCACAGTCTTGGGTAAGACTCACACAATAGAAAAATCACAGTTACCATAGCAACTAAGTACCTCTGCATGGAGTCAGGATTTTTTCCCCTACTCAGCAAAAAATGCTTTTTACAAAACCACCGCTTTAAGTGAAGCATAGACCAGTGCACTGCGGGGACCGGGTGTGAGAGAGCTACAGCACTTTGAACCAGTGTTCAATGCAGCGTATAGCCCAATTATAATCAATCTCTTCTTCTCGGACGCTAAATCTAGAGAAGCGCACTGCGTGTGCGCACAAATGACTAGGCATAAATGAGCTGTCCGTTTTCATCCAAGGCTCAAAGCGATTGCCTTTTTTTTTTTTTTTTTTTGCTGGCGCCTACGCTTGGCCTGGTTCCAACGTGCTGTAGGTTACGTGCCACGACCGGCATGGATCTTACTGCCAATCCATTGCAGGAAAACTGACCAACCCCAGCTCAGGCAGATGTTGCTCAATTTACCAAGGTCAACGATCCAAAGATAAAGCAAATATGTACAGAGCGCAAAACCAGAGCCATCCAGTCTGCCTGAGAAGGGTGAATGAACCCTGTTGCTGCCTCATTTCCGATGGAGATGAAGCACAGGTGTTCAGATTTTATTCATTTTTATTCGAGGGGGGAAAAAAAATGAATGAATCAACATGCCACCTGCTCCCCGGGGATGGTTAACAAGACATGACATTGTTCTGTTTCTTCTCCCTTCTTTGTCTCTTCACTTCTGCAGCAATACCCGCCTACTGACATCACAGGCCAACTCAACTTGTCGGACCCGTCCGTCAGCACAGTAGTGTGAGAGAGGGAGGGAAAGGGAGAGGTAGACATGCCTGTATTTTTTCCCTCAGGAGAGAGAGAAAGAGTGGAAAAGAGTGAGAGGGAGAGAAAGACAGAGAGAAAGAGACACTCAGAGGACTGTAACACAATAACATTGGAAGAGGAGCACGCTCCTTTACAAATATTTGAATAACTTGATACTGAAGCATTGTTTCACTGCCTGTCAGAGAAGTGTTGTGTTGAAGACACACGGCCTTGTTTGCGAAAGAACTGGCAAGAACCAAACAACCACGCATTTGTTTTTGTCAAACTTAGTCTATCGGGAGAGGTTTCAGACTCCCGAGCATGCATAGACATAGGCGTTTTTAACACAAATCCTTTTCTTGATGTACATCTTTGACTTTTACTGTTTTAGACATGGATTTAGACTCTTCTTAACTTACAGAAACCGTATACCTGAAGACATCATTGTAATGTTGCGCTACTATTCTTCAAATACTTAACTCTACTCCTATAGGGGGATAATTTTGTTAGTTTACTTTTGTGCTAATACAGTTGAACAACCCCAAAACACCATAAACCTACAGTATTCTAATGTTTAATTTCTTAACAGTATAGGCTACAGTAATTTATTATGCACTGTAACTGCAACGGTTTTTGGTATATATTTGCTTGTGTTGTTATACACAAGGTATTTAAACATGTACACATTCAGTCATTAACAGACAGCAATGATATATGATATGATATAATGATATTGATAATAGTATCCTACTCTGACGCATTTTAAGAGGATGATGGAAGCATGTGTTTTTCTATATGCGTAAGATAAACCAAAAGGTTTATGTATATCCCCATTTTCTCAAGGTGAAATGCAATGTATGAACAATAAGTGGTTCAGAATGATGTTTTCCAAACTTTAGTTACTATGTTGAAATTGTATGTATTGCTGTTTGCTTTAGCCTCATAACTATAACATAAATTCTTAACTGCATTTATCACACACTAATGACTCATTGCCAAACAGGCTTATTTTGGCAGCAGTTACTGTAATAATGTAAAAGGTCTACTAGACATATGAATGCCAATACTCTATCTGTGAAGAATACTGATTGTGGCTAGTATTTATAGCTACTGTATGTTTGTGTGACACTAGAAGTATTAGTCATATAAGCCATATGTTTGGGGACACCCTCTCTCTCCCTCTCTCCACCTGCAGACTTTCTCATTTCCAGTTAGAAGGGGTTGCATCAAAGGGCTGGGTTTTTCACCCAACCAGCACTTGGTCTTTTATATAAAACTTTCTGTGGAGCACTAATTATATTGGTGCTTTTAGGATTTTTTTATATGAAGGAAGCCAAGCCAATTGATAACCTGCTCAACTTACATCCCTCGAGGTTGCAAGCTTGTGTGTTATGGCTCGGTTAGGTGCAAAAACAGGCCGTTTCCCATTTTCTGGATTTGAGAAACGCGTTTTCAAAAGTCTTTTCATTACATGGCACTGTACAGCACTTTATGCTGAGGGCTGTCCCAAACACTACACGTTGTGAAATGTTGTCCAATAGAGAAATAAGTAAGAATACAACATACCATGGGATATTTTTGTTTAACATGGTTTTGTTTAGATAAATACAGTTGCATAGTAGAATAGTGATTAACACACTGTTTACCAAACACCAGAAAAGCTCTGAAGATACATGCATGCTTCTGTTTTAATGGTTTTAAGTAAGTATGTAAGTATTTTTATTTTTGGAGGTTTGTTATACTCTCTGACTTGTCTAAAGCACGTACTGTACGTTATGTTGAGGTTTTGTTTACACTTGTTTGCAGCAGAGAATGTTTTGCATCATTGTATCATACACATGTAAGTTCATTCACAAAAACACACATTGGATTTTGATTTGTTTTTTATCTCCTCAACTGAAAATCTTACAAATTTAGAATAACATTGTTTATATACCTGTAAATAAATGTAAGCATTGCCAATTCAAACTAAACCAGCGTTACCATCTTTATACGTTGTTGCTTTGAGAATGCGCCCATCTGCACGTGTGCTATTTCAGTGATGTCACAGTCAGCTGAAGAGTCCGCACATCATTTTGATTGGTTACTGAACTGCAGGTGTCCACCAATAGTACAAGTGCATTTCCAGGTATTTTTAATGGGAGGAGAGTGTGGTCTCTGTCACTTGGGACAATATATATATATAGCCTTCAGTTTTTCAAAGATAATGTTCAGGTTTAAATAGGCTGCTGGCATTTGTGGTGGAAGGTTTTCCGCAGTAGACAGAAGACAGAAGACAGGACATCAGATGAAGAGAGATTTCCGCGTTGTTCAACTTCAAACCATATCCTAACGTAAGCATATGATCTATCATCTAGAGTTAGAATTACAGAATTACATTTCTGGTGATGCGTTTAACCCTTTCTTAGCGATAGATACCAATGCAGCATGAATGATAATGTAGCATAAATAAAAGTATTTAGGCTATACATTATTAGACTATACAAGGCTATACATTATTAGACTATACAAACTGTCGCTTCTTAATTTCAGTGATATGCCGCCTACAGACATATTTTATAAGTATATAATCAAGTTGTTTTGAGTAAAGACAGAGCGGATCTTTCCCCTAAAAATGCATCAATATCAGAATTTAACATCTCGCACAAAAATACACTTTTAATTAAAACAGGTTCATTAACTATTGGATGCAACTAACTTAATGTCCAACAGTTAAAAGCAAACAAATGGAAGCCATACCTGGCCAGCTGCTGTTATATTAAAAATAGTGACCTGTTTTCAATATTTAATCTAAAATTTTAATAACCAATTTTAGTCTAATAAACACAATGGATTTAGCAGAAATTATGAATTATAGGATGCCTTTTGTATGACTATGCAAGCTTTAAAAAATTCGCGTTGGCCTATCGCCTACATATTTTCGTTATAGCTCCCTGACTGCAACATAGATCCATGTGTTTTTGATGTGTTATATAATCTCTTCAGAACTCCCTCCAGCCATAAGTGTTAATCTTCGCTGTCTCTATTTGTCAAGAACAGGATGTACCATACAACGCCTATAACAGATTTAGTTAATGAATATCATCTTTCATATATGTTATGGTGCGACTGGCTATGCTTCAGGTTTGACTTTGAAAACAGTAGCGACTAGTTTTGCTTTACAACTTTTCTTGGTACTTTCCGGTTATTCTGACCCCAAACAGAGAACCCCCATATGAAGGTGAAGCCCTGACCTCAACCCAGTGATTTAACCATGTTAAAATACATTATTCTGGATGACGTCATTTTAAATGTCACACACAGACCTAACCTCAACCAGAAGGTAGAACAAATACAGAATTAGACCTAAGATTAACCAGAAAATATTTTTTTAAATAATTCATATGAATGTTGTCCGGATAACCGGGAAGTGACCTTTTCTTATAATATTCTAATTGACAAAGCAGTTATTTCAGATATGGTCTAATTCAGCCAGCACTGATGCCTTGCTTCTTTAGTGTCTAATATACTGCTCTGGTGTCCCACCAAACGGCCCCATAAAAATAATTGATAATATAACGCTGTATCTCTATGAATAGTATATCATAGCAGGCTCACTGCTCGTCCATTGATTTAGCACTCTGCTCCCGCTCTCTACTATGTAAAAAATACTTCCACCTGAATCACATCTTTGACAGTATCTCTCTGTTTACAGTAACTGCAGAGTGGAGATGCATTTCTCAATAAATGTGTTTGTGGGTTACCTCAAGAATAGACACTGGAGTGACCACAATCTTTATTTAGAGCCTGAGCTTTTTAGTCAGAAAACCCTCCCCCCCTTCCCGACACACACACACACACACACACACACACACACGCACGCACACACACACACACACACAAACACACACACACACACA
>JAODOY010000004.1:1971300-1982276 GCA_025399855.1 Forbesichthys papilliferus | reverse complement strand
TGCGCTTATATTGTTGCTGGCAATGAAACCAAAAAGCAAATACTTAGGGTGGCCTTAAGGCACCAGTCATTCTCAATCTAGTAATATACAATAAGATAACTATGCATATACACCATATTATATGGTAAAATGTTGTTGGATACTTTATTTTCACATTATCCTCGAGGAACATGTTTATGAAAAACTGTAGGTCTCAAGTGAGATTACAGTAGCCTAGAAGTCGATTTAAGTACCCCCAACCTCCACTACGCGGCGCAAGATGAAACCTACAATAGGATACAGGCAACCACTGCAGGAAACCACGGCAAAACTCATCAGCAAGCAATCTAAAGCAAGAGAGAACTGAACCCGTGAGCATAAAAGTTTGAAATAAATTGCCTATGCATGTAGAGACGTTGAGTCGCTGCCTCTAACTAACTCATTATCTAAAATATAGGCTATCGTTAAAATCGCATAGGCTACGTTTCTAATGCATATTAATAGGCTATAGCCTATGATAGAATAGGCTAACTTTGATGTTTGGTATGCACGTCGAACGAGCAGAATAGATAAGCCCACAAGAGAGAATATGCTACCAACACATTCAACTCGTGAAATGAATTACTGTATCTGTTGCGCACATAAACACATCCACCCCCACCAGGCAGCAGGAGGGATGGTGTTTTTGTAGCGAAACGCCCGTCATTCAGATTTCAAACCAATGAGACTGTGCGCGACCATGAAACTGTACCCGCGCTAACATAGTGGGAGGAGGGAGGGGGGTCCGGGAGTGCATGGCCGCTGACTTGGTCCGTTTCTTCAGATTGACACGCCACTTTCCTTACCGTATGCTTCAGGTGACACGCTAGATCTGCGTTTCCGACAAATATTCGTGTTTGATTTATGTAGCTACTTATAACAGAGAGTTACGGTTCTCGGCTCGGAACGCGCGCACAGCTGTGGATCCAGTCCGAGCTGCTGCTTCGCTTTTGACTATTCAAGAGAGGGGACACGCGATCCCGAGTTCCACAGTGAACAGAGGCGAGGACTGCGATACACAGATTTTTCTCTTCGTTACTGTGTGCTCGGACTTTAACCAATTCCTGATTTATTCAACACTCTGGCAATGTGGGACTTCATTTTGTAAATTCATTCTGAGTTTCAGCAGTGTTGATGCGCGGAGTTGGAGTTGCGTTGGAAACAGACTCGTCGTGGCTCACGCACTGACCAGATTGCATCTTATTTTTTAGTAGTGAGATACGCACATTTTTATTTTAACCCGTGTTAAATAAACACATTTCACCCTCATGCTGCGATGGGTTTGTGGTGCGTTTGAGTAGAACAACGCTGTTTTGTAAGGACAACAAATGCAGCAACATAGCCTGTCAGACCAGAGCAGTGCATATATCAACTGAAAGGAACTTAAAAACAATTTCATTAACGTTATCTTTTTTTCTCACTGCTCTGCATAGCTAGAGTTATTACGCAGAACATCTTGCAGAAGCAAGAGGGACTTTGTGTAGTCCAAGTTTGAGAGCCATGCCGCAGGTGGAAATGTGTGTGCTGCTTCTTCTCTTTCTGGCGTGCGTTTATGCCCAGGACCCGGCGTCGAAAGTGGTGACCGATCGCTATGCAGTCTTCTGGAACCGAACCAATCCAAGGTGAGTGACATAGCCTACACCCGCAAGAAGCTCCGGTCACCACTTAAAGCAGCTGTGCACTTCACCCTTGACATTAGGCTTGCCGATTAATTGCAATACACTGACCTTGCCGTTAAAACTCAAAATATAGCATTGCTATTTGATTGGCACACCTTCTGATATGCTGCCTAGTCACGTATCCAGTATCCACAATATAACAGTTAGGCTACTATGGGAATAAGCAGGATTTGTATAGGATTACCCTACCTACAGTAGCTACAGTATACATTTCACATGTGGGTAATGACTGGGTTACTGCAAGCAGCACTGATTATAATATATTTTAAGTGAGCTGCTGTTAGGCTATTCAAACATTATGCTGAGTTATATTTGCAAAGATATGGCTATCATTTGCACCGCATTTTAACTTTGAGGCTATTACTGTATATGTGAAGTCTCTTACATATACAGTAATTAAATATTTTGAATTTACTAATATATTTTCAAGAAAAATATTAGGGGGGGGGGGTCTATTTCTTCTATCTTGAAATTTTCAAATCTCACTTGAATCAACTATCTTTATTTAGACAGTCTCATATATTTTTTAATATATCTGTTTCGTTTGACTCATACAAATTATACTGGATTTCGACAGAACATTCATAAGTAACCTCCCTGAGTGACTCAGGGTTTCATATCGAATTATGTGCAATTTAGCATAGTATTACCAGGAGTGAGTTTGCCACCTTGTTGTGTTCATGGTCTGGCCATTCAGTGTTGGCATTCTGGTGAGTCATAAACAAATTCAGTTATATTTACACTGGGATGAGAAACTGGTTGGTTTGGCTTTATGTGTACAGAGTCAACACACATACACCAACATATTTGGTTGCCTTTATAATTGGTAACCCCCGAAGCAATGAGTTGCCAACACTTAGTAAAGGGCCAGGAACTGGCAAGAGGTTAACATACAAATGCAAATCATGTACTGGCATCAAAAGGCAACTGATGGAGTTCCTGTCTCACTAACACTTACAGTGATAACATCTTTCAAACAGTCTCAGGCTCTGTCACAGTGTAGAGGGGGACTTTTCTGAAAGATTCCCAGGTCCCATGTAATGCTGCCATGACCCCATTGGCGCGTCCCTCCACCCACACGTAGTGCGAACAATAAGGAGTGTTTCATCAGCGGTCAGGGCCCAGTGTGGATGTGTGCACTCCTGTGAGAGACACACACATGCTGAGGTCACACACTGCATGGTAACCCAGTCCCTGGGTTAAGCATCGGGCCACAGCGCAGCGGGATCTGTCGCCAGGGTCATAACCGGGGCAGTACCACGGGCCATGGGGCCCCTAGGGATGGGCCCCGAAAGGCACCCTGCATGGGCTTTGTCTTAGCAGAATAGAGGTCTTCGGCTAAATAAATGACTAGCTCTAAATGACTGTCTCCTTTTCTCATTCATGTGTCTAATGGAAACCTGACGCAGGCTGTATAATGTAACAGAGTACCATGTTAAGACTCGGGCCCCTTGACCCTCAGTAGAACCCAACAGTCTTCAATACCAGACCCTGGGCCATGACTCCCTGCGGCTTAATGTAACCATGCTCAGCATTCAGACTCAGAGTCCTGCTGGGATATAGTCCCAACTTCCACATGAGCCTTTCCTCCCCTTCGTCTTCCCTCTCTGAATTTTTTTTGTCTGAAAGCAGAGAAAAATGGCACCCAGAGCAGCAGTCCATACTCAGCCATTCATGAAATCCTCTGCAGGAGCTTGTCAATTTGAAATGGGTAGTGATTCGTGAAAAATTGAAATGTCAAAGATATTTTCGTGTTTTTGTATTGTCTCAAGTGCACGTCTTAGTTGAAGAGGCCTCATCATAATTTCAGTAAACATGTTTGCTAGCTTCTCGTCTGATAAAAGTATGTTGTAGTGATGATGCTCGTCAACGATTGGCCCAGCTGTACGGGATTCTAGGCCGTGGAAGTCAGTATTCCGGCCATGCTTGAAACTCTCAAGGTGACAGAAAGTAGCTTTGCTGCTTATGCACAATTTAATTTAAAGGAACAAAAATATGGTACAGCTTCAGTAAACCTTGTTGGATTGACACAAAACTAAGACACAATTTATATAATTACGACGGTACTTGCAGACATAATTCTCTCCAGTAAAAAAGACAAGGAAAAATGTATAAAAAATAGCATTTAATAGTATTAAATAGTATTTAATTACCTGAAGATGAGCTTAAGCTATAGTGGCAATAGTGTATTAGAATTGAAGTAAGGGATGGACCATAGTGATCATTTAGATGGGGTGTAAATGTGGCTGATATACTGTATGTGTAAATAATAGTACACAAGCTTGGCGGAAATGTACAGACATTGATTTAGGGTCTTTTCCAGGACTTTTGCAGCTGCAGACCCACTTTTACTGTGTATGATCTTATTGACTTATATCACAGCAGTATTGCCAAGGAATGTTCAGTACACATACAGGCTATTATTCACATGCACGTAGACAGGAATCTGTAAATCCAAGCAAGAAATTAAAATCTGGAAAAAGAATATGGTGTGTTTGTAATGGAAAAATGTGTTAAGAACACGGTGTACATGTGCGAAGAATTAGCCACAGATGTTACTTCTCCTTCTCGCTCTCGGTATCATTATCTAAACGACTAAAACATTCATTTAATTCAGGAATAATACATTGGAGGGGCATGGTTAGTGCTGTACGCACAGGGCACGATTAGAGAAATTCCCCACTCACCCTTTATTTAGTTGCTTCATTAAAACCCACCCGGGTCCATATGGTTCCATGCAGTCGATGCTGTTGGCCCAAGGTGTTTATTTGTTGCTGATTGTGGGATCAAGCTAAAAATCAGGCCTGAGTTCCGTCCCTAATCTCCCAAGCTGTTTGTGTCTCGGACGCCATGGAAACTGATACCCCTCGTCATCAAAGAACCCCATTGGGTGGGACTAATGACCTGACAGCTGGGGAGAGAAGGATTCCGGCATTCTACAAGGGTACTGTCACCCCAGGGGTCTTCACTAAGCTCTGATAATACTTGTCTAAAGCCGTCCACAACAGATGCAGCATTTTTCTTCTCAGTGACAATCATAGACGTTTTTTTAACGCCTTGTTAAAAGCAAAGTAGGTTTGGTGTCTATAGTTACGAATCCGAGCTTTCCTACTGTGTTGTTGATCAACATGATCTTCCTGGAGAGTAGTTTGATGTACAGGTCTTGAGTGATGGCACCAGAGGGAAACGAAAGGGGCCTTGTTGCTTCTGTCCACTTTGTAAACCTCCTTGACTTCACACTCGAACCCACAGTCAGCAACTCTTCTCCGGGTAAAGTCATATGGCCTCCGCTGTTTGCTTTCTTTACACGGCTCACTTTTTAATCTCCACTTAAGCAACAATGCTCCCATCTTTCAGTTTGCGGTGCACTGATGTTGTGATAGTTCCCCAGTGACATTGTGAGTGGCGCTGACTGCATTGTTCCCCAGTGTTTACCCTCGTTCTTTCCCTCTCGCCTTTTCCCGGCTCCCCGCTGCTTGGTTCCGCTTGGATACAAAAAAAAAAAGAGAGAGAGAGAAGAAAAAACTGATACAAAAAATAAAAAAAAACGCTGCTCCCTCATCCAAATATTGACTGGGTTTCAGGACCACAGCCCTCTCCGAGCCCCGGCCCAGGCAGCCTGAAAGGCTGCTATTGTTCCCGTCTTACTCAGTGGCCCATAGCTGGCTTATAACTATGCGTGCTGTCAAGACAGAGGGAAGGAGGAGAGGTGCCTGGGACAGGGCCCTTGAAGGAGGAATATGTCTGGTGTTGGTGGCATAACAGGATTGACCACAGACAATGTAGGAACCTTCAATGCAAAAGCCAAAGGGAAAATGGTGGCCAAGCCATGGAAGCCGCGGGTGCGGTTAATTTTTGTTAAAATACTAGGTGTGGATCCCAAACGGGTGGCCGTCGTAGACGCACTGTATAAGGGGAGGTTGAGCATTCAACATTTAAGCACACAGCTCACGACAATTTGGTCTTAGGTGTGCTCATTAAAATAAAATATAAATACAATCTCTTTTCATATTGCCATTGTTTCCTTCCCTGTTGTGTAGCCTACTTGGATTAGTTGTGACCTATATAGTATAGAAGACTGACAATTAAGGTGGTTTAATCGACTTTGTAGAGGGGGAGACCGTTGTCTTGCTGAGAGGGCATTCAGGTCCGATGCTCTACGACCCTAACTGTAGAGAGGAGGTGCCCTAGCCCCTCCCCCAACCCCCCACCTCTGTGGTCAAACTAATAAGTCACTGGCCTCAGGCTGAGGGGGCTTGACTGACAGTAACTACAGAAGGGAGTTGCCTACTTAAGTCAGGCTTTATTACAGTCTATGTAAATATAGCTTTGGAGAAGAGAAATACATTGCGATGTGATTTTATTATTTTTTTTCCCACCTTTTTGTTTTTTATTATTTGAAATGATTATTGATTGATGTATCTGCATCCATAAAACGTTTGTTCCTTTTCATCATTTGTCAGGACACCATAGGCATTCTTCTGTTTAATATTCGTGACAGTCAGTGGATTAGGGGGGGGTCTTTAGGCCTAAGCTCACAGTCTCACTCCACTGCACAGAGGTTCTCTTCTGCCACTTCTATCTCGGCAGGACCTTTATTTGTGTGTGTGTGTGTGTGTGTGTGTGTGTGTGTGCGTGCGTGCGCACTGTTTAAATGTGAGTGGTGAAATGGCATCCCCTGTGTCTTTGTAGGCACCGGTGAGGGTATTAGCAAAGAGGCTCTAAGGGGCTTAAGAGGTCAGCCCTCCCTTTGTGTGGAGACACAAAACACTTCCTGTGGGACCCTTCACCCCTCTCTGTTCTTCTCTCAGAAAGCCAGGCCTGGCCTGACCATTCACATTAATCAGCCTTAGCTCCTAATGACTGCAGTAAAGCTTCTGAAAACGGCCTCTAAAAGGTCCTAAAGAACCACTAAGCCTACTATCAGGCCGGGCCTGGCTGCTGCTGTGTGTGCACGGTACCTCTGCTTGAAGATAATGGGGTGCACTTAGCAACTCTCTATCTGGGTTTTCATTTTATTTAGAAAAGGTAGACTAAACAACAGTAAAATAGCCACGAGATAATATGGTGTATTGGGATACGTTAGTAGTTGGAATTCATGAAGAAAGTGAAAGCTTCTTTAAAACCATAGAACAGGATAAAAAGGTTTTCTTTGCGCTGCTTATGATCTTAAGGGCTTCTTCTGAGGCAGAGAGGAGGTCTCTAGGAGGCATTTGTACTGCAATTCTCAAATGAGTAGTGTCAGTGTAGCTGATGGAGAATCAACAGAACTGATGTGATGGAAAAGTGTGTGTGTGTGTGTGGGGGGGGGGGGGGGGTTTACTTCATAAACTATGTGCAAGCTCGTTCATTCAATACTCACTGGATTAGTCACGTATCTGAATGTGTTGTTTTTGCAGAAGTGCATGTTGTGTGGTCGCTATTATAATATTATTGGCCTAGTCGATATCACTTTGAAGGTCGTAAGGGTGTGGTGTGGCAAAAGTTTGTTTTACAACTGATATGGATGAAATGACAGAATTCAAGGCTCACGTTGCTTTGTGAACAGTGGAAGCTATGAGACAACTGGCATAGCAAATGCTTACAAATCGTATGCAGTCCCAACTGAAATTTGATTTGGCTGGAAAATAATGTTTGATATATATCATGTGTGATCATGGGGCCAAGCCTTCATGCAATGTTTTGGGAACTTTTTTTTGGGGTCATTGTGGTTTTGAATGTATGACAAAAAGAATATACATCTCTTTATCAGGCAGACTTTCCATATTTAATTAGCTTGCCAACAGTTGCTTACTACGTTGGGTTTGTGTGTCTTAGAAAAAGTAAAACAGAAATGTAATTACTTTCCAAGTCAAATGTACGGCATTACTTCAAGGTTTTGTGAATCACAAATGATCACATGCAGTTTTTATTCACTATTTATTTATAACAAAATGAGACTATAATGACCTTTACCGTCCATCCAAAACATAAGGTTTTATCTGATTGTTTTCTCACAGTGTTTTGTACTGATATACAATATGCATTGGATAACAGCAAAGTTCCATTGCAATGATTTCTAGAATAGCTTATTTTTTCAGTCTGCTATGGTCATATTATGTACAGAGAATCAATCATATCTTTCAGTTAACCTAAAACCGCAAAACAAGTGTCATATGCATTTTCATCAACTTAGTGTGACTTTGCGGGACCTTTAGTGTGTCTTACGAGTCCATTGAGACAGAAAGTGTTTTCTCCTGTTGTATTTGAACACATGTGGTGCTTTGGGACCAATGAAATATTAAAAAGCTGTTTCCGATCTCACAGTAAAAGCTGAGCAGAAAACCTTAACACGCAACCGAGAGAAATCCAGGTCAGGACCACTATGACTTTTAATATAGGGGTCGGCATTTCGTCACGCTGGATTATTTCTATTCATATATATATGAATATATATTTCATGCACATTCTTTGAGGATGTAAAGCTTTGATTATTGTTACCCAATTTGAGAGTTTGTAGGCCCATTACCTGAAATCTTAGAATCAGCCATGTTGTGAGCTCTTTCGATAGGCATTTGCTCTCCGCTTTGCACGGAGTAAAACAGGCAGCCATTTCCAAAATTCTACTCCATTTTGTCTCGTAAAATGGAAATAGGTTACGAAGCATGGGGCACATCTTCAAGGTTGTCTCTTCTTAATTGACAACACAGATAAACCGTGATGCTGGAAAGGCTTTCCCTGAATTGCTACATGGCTTACTTAATAAATAAAGTTTTAATGTCACCATAATCTTATTATCCAAATATTGGATAATAGCTGTGCGGGCACTCAAGCGAAAACAAAATCAGTTTCTTTCTCTTTCAGCCCAACACAGCAATACAGTGGCCATAGCACTAGCTGCAATATGTTTATTCCATGGCCATGCTGTGTTTATGCCCAAACTCAGTGTCACTGCCCGTGCCCTGTCTGAGCTGCCACCTTGGCACTCATATCATTAGCAGCAGCAGCAGTGGGAACACACAAGCAGGAGCTTGGAGAGCCCATGCTGGTGATCTCCTTTTATGTCCTGGCTCCACCAGGGCCTTTAGTTATTCTAGTGCATAATTGATGGAGGAGTTAGAATAGCAGAAGTAATGCGATGAGAGGGTTCAGTGAGGCAGAGCGAGGGATCGCGTGCGTGGGGCTGCAAACATTGCAGGGGACGAGAGGGAGGGCATCTGCAGTAACAGGTCCCTGCACGGATGGAGTCTAAGCAGAATGCCCCCCCCCCAACCAATCACAGCCCGTCTTTCCCAGCCAATAGGATGTCTCCCCGTGCCGGATACTACAGTCCCATGAAATGGATGAGGCCCGTTACTTAACCAACATTTGGCCCTAGTCAGTATTTATTACTTTACACTTTTAGGCAGTTGTAAGAACTTTTTTAGTTTTTGATCAAATGTGAGGCTTATTTACATTTTATTGGTTATTCATTTGTTTGTCAAAGAACATTTTAAATGACCATAGGTATTTTGTTTTTTGCCTTGAAGCACATTCCTTCCCAAAGTCTTTGTTCCTTTCTCATGTGGTGGATTCTGAGGTTGAATTTTCCGCTAGCGGCCGTGACACGGTGTGTATCACACCTAGACAAGCCATTACAAAGGGAGGCTATTAGTCTTACAACTCTGCATTGTCTGTTAAACAAAGGTCCGCCCAGGTCACACATAACCTGTCCTGTCCCACTTCAAAGTAACCACCCCACCGTGAAAAAAATAAAAACACTAGCACGCGGTCATCATTTGAAGATACAGGTTTTTCTGGAACCTAACCCAGGAAACTTGGGATCCTGTCCATAAATCTCTGGGCAGATCCCGGAACAAAAAAAAGTTCAGTTATAATATACTCCTGAGGAATGTACCATGGCCTGCTTGGTATCTGATCAACTTTATATGCTTTCTTTGAAAACAGAACAATAATTATATCTGTAAGACTGTTGAAGCTGTGTTTACATAAAATAGACATATTGGGTCATATTTATGTTTAATATAAAATATAACCCTGTGTCAGTAAAGCAAAACCTGACAATAATATGTATCAGTTGAAAATCATTTAATTTTAATATTCTTTTCAATAACATATATTCATTTCCAGCATCTTTTGTGGTAAGGCAATAGTATTTTTTCCCCAAAGAATATAGTTTCCAAAGTGTATATTTCCATTCTAATTTTAAATAAAACAAATGTTTGGCTATATTTTGTTTTACTATCCTATAGTGCATTAGACCCAAATTCCCCAAAAGTGCCTTAGTTGTTGGTTGTATGCATTGAAATAATGCAAATTAATAAAAAATACGGAATAAAATATTAGCTATCAGTCAGTTTATTTGACCGTTACTGTAACTGAACATGATTGTTGAGAAAATATAAACAAAAACGTTTTTCTTTAACCCGACAAATGCGAACAATGTCTCTGCTTCATATTGTGACCCTTAAACCCACATATACTGTGGATTTAAATGAATCGTTCTTTCACAAAGTAGATATACCCTCACTAGAAATATCAAGCGTGCCTTATTGTGTAAGCTATTGTCTATACTACATGCATTGCTTTGTGCTTGGCCTAACCCTGCTCTTAAAACAGGCCTGTTCAGATGAGCACTTAGCACTAGACTAGGACTATAGCTATTAGGATCATAAAATACCTCTCATAAATATGTTTTATTTGTTTCCTGAGTGTGCTGGCTGCTTAGGTTCCCTTCGGAAGTCATTCTGGCACAGTGGTAATATTTCTGTCTCTAGATGGAGCTGACCATTGAGTTATGGTGGAACACTGTAAAAAGCCTGGTCAGGAGTTCAATTATAGTTATTTTGTTTACTACTATATAGATGATTAATCTTACTCCTATTATTTTCAATGGGCAATCTCTTGTAGTATGTATTTTACATCAGATGTATGCAAGAACATTATTATGCGATTGTGTGCCACAATATTAATTTTAACATTAAATATATTTATAAAATAATATTATGGTAAAATAATATTTTCCCATGTGAATATAGCATATTTGTATTGGACTGTGTGAGACAAATATCATTTTAAAATATTCCAATATTTACTATTTACATTTGTATGTCTTTTAGTAAAGCATTTAAAATATTACAATTAAAAGTAAAAGAAAATAATAATTTCACAATACATTAGATATTTACTGTATTTATTTTTTATAAACACATTCAAACATATATTGTTCATCACTAGTTTATTAGATTACATTGTCATGGATATTCTACGTAATTACGTTTTCTGGTCATTACTATATAT
>JAODOY010000004.1:1950202-1965562 GCA_025399855.1 Forbesichthys papilliferus | reverse complement strand
AAAAAAAATTGTTCTATTATGAAAAGTAGTCTATTTGCAGTAAGTTAGAAAACAATATACAGTACAAACAATATACAGTAGACCTAGGCGTGCTATACATTTCATTCAACAAGTTCACTTAAACTGGTTCAAATGTTCACTGTAATTTCCTCCAACATTAATTAGTTAATATTGTATGTTTGTATGGTGATTTGGATCTTGTACATTGTCAGTCATACATTTAATCAGGGAATAGATGCATATTTTGAATGATATCAAGGGATGTCTTACAAATTTATCGTCTGTAGAATACATCGGTTTTGGCTGATTCACCTTGTTAACTGCCATCTGCCAAATAAAATGGCATTCGCAATGGCAGTGGCCAAATTTGATCTGTTCTGTCATTGATTTGCACTGGCTGAAGGTCAAAGTATATTTTCCTCTATATAATTTGACCTTAAATGTTGAGTTGGTTATTTGCGGTCAGACTCAGAAAACACTATCCCACCCTAGCTGCATGCACTGGCTATTGGCTCAGAATTTCAGTCGGTGTATCCATAATTTCCAATAGTTTTTGATGCAGTTACCTTTTTTATAATGAACAGTAATTTAACTGCATTTACCTATTTATATTGTACAGTATATTTTTGGGTAAGAACATCATAATATTGTTGAACATTAAGAGATACCAATATAAATGTCATACAATTTAACAGTTTAATTTCTGCATATGATTGCTCTTGTCAAGAAGTTAATTCTAAACTAAAACTTGCTAGTTGCCAGGTGTGGTTTGAGCTTCTGTCAAATATTATCCCTTTTTAAAATCTAATCTTGTGATTTTGTTAATCTGTTCTCAAGTAGTGTATTTTTATTGTGTGCCAATGGCCCATATAGAATGTAGGCCTTCTGATCCCTATGGGTTGTCAGACTCTCACACTTGAGAAGTCGGTCTCTGCCAGTTGCAACACATAGTCATTTAGTGTTCGTGTTGACACTGACTTACTGTGTCCTTCTCCTGAAATACAGCAAACATGCTTCTCTATTAAACATTGTAACTACCGTAATGTTACAATGTTTTCAAATCATACATTTTTGTGATTGTCAGCCAGCGAGCGTAGAAACAATGCCTACGTTTACTAAACCCAAACTAAAGGTAATATATTTCCCACAGTGTGATTTTGTGTGTGATTTTTGTGTGACTCTGTCTTATCTTTGTTTGAAAGAAACCTCTAGTTCTGTAAAATGAGTGGGGCAATGATGCTGCCTTGCTAAATAATAGGAAGGAGGGGTAGAAAGCTATCTGGATAGGCGCATGGGCTGGGCTCTATTTGCTTGTACACCGTATCGCACACTGCAGGTGCAATGCGTCTGTCTATGCTGCAGAGAGCTTGAGACTTTGGATTCTTCACTCACTTAACTGGCTATTTTGGAGTGTACTACTACAACAACAACAACAACAACAACAACAACAGTGAGTCTGTCCACTGACTTGATCAGCCACTGTGTGTGCCTGGATCAATGAGCATCCCGACCAGAAAGAGCTGCGCAATGTGTTGTTGGTAATTTGATTTCAGTTGCATACAAGGTTTAAGGTTAGGGTTTGGTAAGCAGACAATTCTGATAAGTAGTCGGAATTGTTCATGTGTTTATTTGGGGCTATATTTGATTTAATTAAGCATGTTTTGGACCTATTCCTGCTAAATGATTAAGCAGTGTTGATTATAACTCATAGAATATGTTATGACCCTCGTATAATAATCCTAGTACATTTTTGCAGCAAATTTTTTTTATCTTTTAAAATGGAGATTTGTAAGTAAATATGTATATTATATCTTTAAAGCCTTTAATTTTAGTTACTTCTTGTCTCATACTTTAAACATCTCTGCTGTGACCTATTTTTCAGCTGCATGTTGCATGTTTGCTGTGTTTTGCAGTTGTTTACATCATAAATCTCTAAATACATCTTCTAATAATTATGTCATAATGATCAAGGTCATTGGAATCACCATGTGCTAAGGAAGGATAATGGTAATGCAACATTGAACTTCTATCTGTGTATTGTCTTAACATTTTACTGGGAAAATGTTGTAAAAACCTAAATGAAAGGTTATGGGATACAATGTTCTAGAAGGAATATGTGACATTGCTTCAATCATACTATAGCCTAATATTGAACTGTTGTCCTGTGAGACTCCCATTTCCTGCAAATTCCTTTAGCTTCTGCCCGCCCAGTATGGCGTCACAAGGACCTCTATAAAGCGTTCCCTTAGAAACTGGGAGGGTAAACGGCATTACATCAGGGCTAGGCCTTGAAGATCCATATGCAAGTCATCTGAAAGATCATGCGATCATTCTGCGGCTAATTTGTAGCAAGTTATGTTTAAAGGCGCTCAATGAGAAGAGGCTGTCTTTGACATGCAATATCTAGCAAGGATTTCTAAATGGCCACTTTGTTTGAAATGTTGTTTTCCTTTCTGAGCGATAAGGCCATTCAGCATCTCTTCCCAGCATTAAACGTTAATGACACTGCAAAGAACATTGAGGCTACTACTGGTTACTTGGATACTGCATTCCAAGCAGGAGAAGTGGTACTAGAAGCACTGCTGCCTAATGTCAGCGAGTGGGTGTTGGAGTAAAACAACATGGAGGCAGCAGTGTGTGAGATGGAAGCAGAGGGAGTTGTTATCTTATGACGCAGTAGTGCTATCATATTCAGACAGATGTACATACTGGACTATATCTACCGGTGTACAATGGAGCAAAGCAAGCCCGCCAGGCAGTAGTCATCCCCCATTTTCAATACATTTTCCCTAATGAATGAATTTGTTTACCATACTGCTTATAAATGAAAGCTAACCAAAGTCTCCATTTGTTATTACTACACTCACAGTGCTAGATTCCGTGTGGCTGGTCTAACAGTCGGTTGTAATTAAGCTTGTGCTTGTGGAATGCACTGTCACTGCATCTCTATCTGGTTTAACAGGAGCAGCATGTTTTTTAAGATAAAAATAAAGCTTTAGGTCATCCCATTTAGGCCTATATATTAATGTTGATAGTGGGACTACGGCCTCTTAAATCTGAAGAGCTGTGGACAGGGTGTAGGAGGGGACAGCTCGGGCTTCTTATGTTTTCTTCAATAGTGGCCTTTAGTGATCAGCTTTACCAGAGTAAAAGTCATTAGCCTAATGTGCATTTCTCGTTCAGTGAGGAGCTACAAATGAGCAGAGATACATTTATTACATTAATTGAATTAGTGGGCTTTAATTTGGTCAATAGTCACTGTTAATCAAAAGACATTTCAGTGTGTGTGTATATACTAGATGGTTCGAATAAATTTGTGGATTTGATTATCTTTCTAAAACTAACTATTTGACTTGGGGACCAGGGAATCTGAATTTATTTCTAATATCATATTGCTTTCAAAGGCTGTGGAGTATTAGTCTGCAAAGTAAATGTGCCTCTGGAGACTATTGAGCCTGTAAATCAATGACCATGCAGTGCAGGACACCACCCCTGTACTGCTGACTGTACTAATCCTGCCATTAAACATAGATATGGCCTTGTCTGCCTCCATCTCAACCCAAAGCCCCCCATCCTATTGGAGCTGACTGTGCTGTTCAGTCTGGGGGTTGGTTGGCCTTGGCTTGTTTAGGCAGATTACTGTCTCTGTCTGTCTCTCTGTATTCTGCCTGTCCGTCTGTCCTAATGTGATTTAGAGGAATTAGTTAAGAATCCAAAAGGTTACAATGATGTCATCAATAACATCCAGTTTCCTTGCTAAGCCATTGCACCAACAATGGTGTGACTATTTGGGTGGAACGAACCATCTACCTATTGAAACCAGTCACCTCCTACAGCTGGGACATTCAGTGTTCAAGTATCAAGTGTCAAGTGTGAAATGACACTTGAGTGTTTAGTGACGGTAACACTGCTTAAAGTTGAATTACTATTCAATACTGCGTGGCTCATTTTGTCAAGCTAGCTCTGTGCCAGCTATGGGACAGAGGCACGATGGGATACATGCACGTGACTGTAAACGTCCCATTGTTGCTGTAAGCTTGGTGATGGTCCAAGCGCTAGTGGAATGTCCGCCCCCCCGGCCCAGACCCCCCAACAACCTCTAACATTCTTGTGGTGTGAGCTGCTTCTACCCCACTGCCAGTCAGCAGGGGACAGGATCTGGGAGGGGGGAGTATGTTTAGTCAGCCATGTCCTGCTCATGACAAACCATCATAGAGATGCTTTTCCTGTGTCAAAGCAATGCTACTGAATATAACCTTGATGGATGCATGTCCTGAGGCTTTCTGATACATAGGGTCTAGACTAAATCAAACGGTAAAGGCTGTATACATTCTACACAAGCTGTGAGATTGTGCCCCTGTAGATCTTTAGCATCTACAAACGGATGTTGTAATGTTGTTCGGCTCTTTCAGAAAATGGACACCGGGGCTAAAGTGCTGGAGACAGCCGATGACATCCAGGAGCGTCGGCAGCAGGTGCTTGACCGCTACCGGCGGTTCAAGGACCTGTCCACGGTGCGCCGGCAGAAGCTGGAGGACTCGTACCGCTTCCAGTTCTTCCGCCGTGATGCGGACGAGCTGGAGAAGTGGATCCAGGAGAAACTCCAGATTGCTTCTGATGAGAACTACAAGGACCCCTCCAACCTGCAGGTTTGGCTTCCTTGGAGATGTGTAGAAATCTCTTAGTGGATAAGTTATAATAACGGATAATAATACATAATAACTAAAGTTGCTGTACATGTTGATGAATATGATGCCGCCACTGCCATATGGCTTGTAAACGTTCATGTTTCTTGCAGGGCAAGCTCCAGAAACACCAGGCGTTTGAGGCCGAAGTGCAGGCCAACTCTGGAGCCATCATCAAACTGGACGAGACAGGAAGCCTCATGATCAACGAGGGCCACTTTGCCTCTGAGACCATCCGTGTAAGATGACAAACACACTACACTTATGGTGCTTAGTAGATGCTAAGATTCAAAGTGACAGCAGGTGCATTTGTTGAAAGATGAAAGGTCACAGGACTAACCTAGATATTTTGCATACACACATTGTCTATTTAACATTTAATTCAGTCCTCAAAATACTTGCTAACAGCCTAAATATTAAATATCTTGTTCTAAGAAGGGGAGGGAAGAGAGATTTCTTTTATGCATACATCAGATTTAAACAAACATGTTTCTACAACCAGCATTTGTTTGTAGCATTGTCTACCATTCAAGCACTTTATTGTCACTGTGTCCCCAGAACCGTTCATGCAATTGACATCACAGTATATGATGTAGGAACATGGTGACACTTCAACTGAGTCTGTGTTGTGAATATCCTAGCCACTGATAACCGTTCTGTCTGATTCAGTCTTACACGCCTTACCGGACACAGCAGATCCCCATAGTTAAAAGTTTCAATATGGCTGAGTATATCCAAGTAGGTGCTGCTGACGTGGTGTGACTCTGGAGTGCTGTGACAAACCTAGCAGCTGTGTGTTCTCTGTGACCATTTCCTTCGCTGCTGTTTTGTAACGGTGGCCTATTGCAGCTCAGTTCCTCTGTTAAATGAGCTGCAATAAGTTGTTTTAATTTGTAGTAACAGAATCCCTATTCTAGTGGTCATGATTTACCTCTGGTGTGCACGCTTGTCTCTCTCTCCCTCACACTGCCTCATGACTGTGTTGTAACCGTGCTGTGTGGCACAGAGCCGCCTGGAGGAGCTGCACCGCCTGTGGGACCTGCTGCTGCAGAAGACCAAGGAGAAGGGCATGCGCCTGCTGCAGGCCCAGAAGCTGGTGCAGTACCTGCGGGAGTGTGAGGATGCCCTGGACTGGATCAGCGACAAGGTTGGCCTGCTCTAATGCATTCTAATGCATTCCAATGTGACTTGCCCGTGCTAGACCGGAGCCAAGAGCCACTAGCTGCTAACCACTGTGCGTGACCTTGCGTGTTGCTAGGAGACCATGGCCACCTCCGAGGAGCTGGGCCAGGACCTGGAGCACGTGGAGCTGCTCCAGAAGAAGTTCGAGGAGTTCCAGACGGACCTGGCAGCCCACGAGGAGCGCGTCAACGAGGTGAACCAGCTGGCCGCCAAGCTCTCCCAGGAGGCCCACCCCGAGCTGGAGCTGATCGTCCGCAAGCAGGACGAGGTCAACAGCGCCTGGCAGCGGCTGAAGGGCCTGGCCCAGCAGCGGCAGGTCAAGCTGTTTGGGGCTGCCGAGGTGCAGCGCTTCAACAGGTGAGCTAGCCATCTAGCTAGCTAGCTATATGCTGCCACACCACACCACCAGCAGGGGGCTCACCTGCCTGCCTGCTATGTGTGCTGCAGGGACGTGGACGAGACCATCAGCTGGATCAAGGAGAAGGAGCAGCTGATGGCCTCCGACGACTTTGGCCGTGACCTGGCCAGCGTACAGGCCCTGCTCCGCAAGCACGAGGGCCTGGAGAGAGACCTGGCTGCCCTGGAGGACAAGGTGCGGCTCACAGCTAGCTACCGCTAGTTGGACCCTGGCACTGCTAGTTATAGCTATTTAGTAGAGCTGGCCCGAATGTCCTTTTTTGGTTTTTGGAGCTTCCATAGTAACACACAAGAGGATATAAACAAAACTCATGCTAGCATCCAAGAAGATCCAAGCAAACAGTCAGACTGTTTTGCGGGCTTGTGCACATAAATAACTACATAGCACACCTTTTGTCAGACCATCCTACCGGTACTTACAATTTTAACCAGTAATGTACTCACCTAGACTCATGTATCTATCCACCACTTAATCCACCATTCGATAACGGTTCAAAACAATCCTGTAACATTGGCAAATGTCCAATCCAGTAAAATATTTATTCCAAAAAAGATAGATAAAAAAATTCTGTCTGCACCGACTGCTGTTGCAGTAATTTCATGCAGAGGTAACCTTCCATTCTGCCACTTCTTTGCATGTTAGCGGGGCTTGTTGGGACATGAAAATAACCTCTGCAGTCTGATTGACAATTTAATTCAATGAATAGGAGCTCTGCTAAATTTTCAATAGCCCATGGCAGTCCGTATTGAAGCTACACCCCATATCTCTTCTTTCAGATCAAGCTGCATGTAAGAGAGCGTAAGAGATTAGTGAGGCTTTACCAATGGAAACTCAAACATACAGATTTTTTTTTTTAATATGGAGAAAATACTGATATGCATGCAAAAAGCTAAAAATAGAATATTCAAATCCCAAAATGTAGACTTGAATACCTACACATCAAGCAAATACCTGAATAGTCGAATATTCTGGTCCACCCCCACTATTTAGACAGTCACAGCTAGAGTTATATCTAAAAGCTAGTTAGACAGACTAGTTGGCAGGAGTTACAGCTAGAGTCACAGCTAGTTCCAGCTAGTTAGAGCCAGTTAGAGCCCAGTTTCCTGTCTGATGTCCTGTGTGACGTGGCTCCTCGCAGGTGAACACTCTGGGGGGCGAGGCAGAGCGTCTGCAGCAGACGCACCCCCAGAATGCTGCTCAGATCCACCTGAAGAAGGACGAGCTGGTCACCAACTGGGAGCAGATCCGCACACTGGCAGCCGAGCGCCACGCCCGCCTCAATGACTCCTACCGGTATGTTACTGAATTGAATAAAAGCCATTTACAGATTAGCCTGTTTTATGTGAACGTAGTGTTTAAATGTAACCTACAAGGTGTTTCAAAATTATATACCCCATTTGAAATGGAAAGAGGGGTAAAGAGTTTACTTAATAACTCTTCAGAACTATTTAAACCATCTGTAACTTGTGTAATTGTAACCTGTTGCCATGGTGAAATTTACTGCTTTTATATTGTGTCCATTATTTTGAATCACCCTGTATATGCATTTCAAAGACTTCATATTGGGATACTGTGAATGGATATTGTGCCTTATTTGTGTTTGCAAAACATATATTGTTTTTAATCAAAACTGAGCACTTGTAAAGTTCTCTCTGTCTGTGTGTGTGTGGGGTGGTGCAGGCTGCAGCGTTTCACCGCTGACTTCAGAGACCTGACCAGCTGGGTGACTGAGATGAAGGCCCTGATCAACGCAGATGAGCTGGCCAACGATGTGGCCGGGGCCGAGGCTCTGCTCGACCGCCACCAGGAACACAAGGTGCTCACCCACCCTCCTGTCAAGACACATGCTTTAGAATGGAAGTTCTTGCTGGGGCTAGTTAGTTTCTCCATGTATACCTCTGCTGTACAAAACACCATTATAAATGGTATTTAATATATTTAGTTATTGTTTGCAAAACATAATGATTATGTTCTGCAAACAATAACTAAACATCAATAGCATTGTGGTTGAGGAGAAAATAACTCCACTGTCTATAGTACCTCATCTAAACATGTTTTTAATTAGTTAATGTACTGTAATGGGGTTAATGCTTTAGGATGCTCGGCCCCTGTACTGAGCCATAAACATTCCATTGGTCCTTTGAACAAGCCAGTAATGCATCCTGTGTTGGAACAGGGGGAGATCGATGCCCACGAGGACAGCTTTAGAGCCACGGACGAAGCTGGCCATGCCCTGCTCAACACGGGCCACTACGCCTCCGAGGAGGTGAAAGAGAAGGTAACATTTGACCTCAAGGCGCTGTTTGCGCTGTGTGTGTGTGCAATGTGCGACCCCTGGTCCGCTAACTGTTGTGGCTGTGGGGGGCTGTAGCTGGGCATCCTGTCTGAGGAGAAGGAGTCTCTCCTGGAGCTGTGGGAGGTGCGCAGGCAGCAGTACGAGCAGTGCATGGACCTGCAGCTCTTCTACAGGGACACGGAGCAGGTGGACAACTGGATGAGCAAGCAAGAGGTGAGGCCCTGTATCTTTCTCTTGTTGACTGCGCTGCCCCCCGGTGGAGCAGTTGTGAAGCGCACGCACTCAACGCCTGCCGCTTTGTGTCCTCGCTCTGCAGGCGTTTCTCCTTAACGAAGACCTGGGTGATTCGCTGGACAGCGTGGAGGCCCTGCTCAAGAAGCACGAGGACTTTGAGAAGTCTCTCAGCGCCCAGGAAGAGAAGATCACTGTAAGTGACGACCATGATGTCATTGTCCCTGACACCGTGTCTAATACCTGTTTTGACCTTTTATTCATCTCAATGCGGCATACCTGGTCAAATAATCCCTCTTTCAGGAGGGACCTGGCCAAAAATATCAGCACATGAAAGTTACAAGAACATAAAAACACAACGTAAAACACATTTCTACTGGTAATCCTGATTGTACTTTACATCGTAGATTAAGAGCATTGAAAACATTTACAACTACCCATCTCAATAACTGTCATAGATTAGATTTATAACTCATTTAGAGTCACAGGATCATTTAATTTTAAAATATTTTGTAGCTCATTCCATTTGGAAGGAGTACCGTACTGGAATGTTTTTTGTTTGTTGTATTTATCATTAATCTGCTGGACAATGTACGAGCACAAACTGGTAGCTTTCTAAGAATGGCCTTGTAACCAAAAATATAGTTAATCTGCGTGAAGTTAGTGATGAGCAGCCAGTGATGTAGCAATGAGCGTCTCATCCTGTGTTCTAACATGTCCAGGCCCTGGATGAATTTGCCACCAAGCTCATCCAGAACAACCACTACGCCAAAGAGGATGTGGCGACCCGTAGAGACGCTGTGAGTACTGCCAGTATACATGTTTAGCAGCTGACAGGCACCGTGAGTGTCAGCGTGTCGTAACCGCCAAACGTGCACTCCCCTTCAGCTGCTGAGCCGTCGCAACGCCCTGCACGAGCGCGCTCAGTCTCGCCGCGTGGCTCTGGAGGACTCCTTCCACCTGCAGCAGTTCTTCAGGGACTCTGATGAGCTCAAGAGCTGGATCAATGAGAAGATGAAGACGGCCACGGACGAGGCCTACAAGGTAGGAGGCCAGAGCTATGCTACTGAAGCCTGCCTGGTGGCCCCTGGCGTGTGGCGTGACACGGCTGTGCTGTGCTGTGCTGCAGGACCCCTCCAACCTCCAGGGGAAGGTGCAGAAACACCAGGCCTTCGAAGCGGAGCTGTCCGCTAACCAGAGCCGCATCGACGCCCTGCAGAAGTCAGGCCAGGAGCTCCTGGATGGGAAGCATTATGCCTCAGATGAGGTGGCCACTCGCATGGAGGAAGTGGGCACCCAGTGGAAGAGACTGCTGGAAGCCACCGAGCTCAAAGGTTTATTAATAGATGAATACTCTGACTAAAATAGCAGCACATTATATACACGTAAACAGTACATCGCAAATTATGTAATTATTATATTACATTATTTATACATTTACATTTCCCAGCACCTGTCTTTAAATACATTCACGGAAACCAGTTTCTCTCATTGAAAATCCTTCTGCAGCCTGGTTCATTAGTATAAACTTTCTCCCCTAACTCTGTATGTGCCTTTGGAACAGTCAGGAGAACACATTTTAATGCAGTGTCATTGCCTTTATCAGGCGTCCCTGTCTGGTGAATTAGATAGATATGATAGTTACACACACACACACACACCCCCATCTGTACCATGTGCTAGTAGTGTAGCCTGCGATGCTGACTGTGCCCCCCTTTGCCAGGCATCAAGCTGCGCGAGGCCAACCAGCAGCAGCAGTTCAACAGGAACGTGGAGGACATTGAGCTGTGGCTGTACGAGGTGGAGGGCCACCTGGCCTCCGACGACTATGGCAAAGACCTGACCAGCGTCCAGAACCTGCAGAAGAAGCATGCCCTGCTGGAGGCGGACGTGGCCGCACACCAGGTGCACACACACCTACTGTAGATGGCCGTGCACTAGGCTTAATCTGTGTCTGTAAATACATAGTAGTGTTGCTACAGTCAAAGTGAGGCACATGTAGCTAAACCTTTTGAAACGATGTTAAAATAGCATTTGCATGTTAATGTGAGCATCCCCTCTCATGCACTAAAACGTACTCTGCTGTAGGCACACATTGTTCACACCAGATGACAGTACGCCCCTGCATGCTCACAGCAGCAGAGGCCAGTGCTTTGTTGGCGCTGCTCAAGCTAGCTAGCTAGATGGACCGTGTTCACGTAACGCTAAAGGCTGATGCCCGCTAGCTAGCAAGTACTAAACGGCTGCATCTTGCTCCCAGGACCGCATTGACGGCATCACGATCCAGGCGCGGCAGTTCCAGGAGGCGGGCCATTTCGACGCCGACAACATCCGCAAGAAGCAGGAGGCTCTGGTGGTGCGCTACGAGGCCCTGCGGCAGCCCATGGCTGCACGCAAGCAGAAGCTGTCCGACTCCCTGCGCCTGCAGCAACTCTTCAGGGACATGGAGGACGAAGAGACCTGGATCCGCGAGAAGGAGCCCATCGCCGCTTCCACCAACAGAGGCAGGACCTTTAAAGCCCCCCGTCCCCTGTCACATTAAGTGCCGCCATCCTCTATAAGGCGTCCAGTAAGGCTCTGAATGTGCTCCTCCTACAGGCAAGGATCTGATCGGTGTCCAGAACCTGTTGAAGAAGCACCAGGCGCTGCAGGCTGAGATCTCAGGCCACGAGCCCCGCATCAAGGCTGTTAGCCAGAAAGGAGAGGCCATGGTGGAAGAAGGTACATGCTTTTCACTCTCGACCTTCCTCTGAATCGTTCACAAAAGACGTACATTGGAACATATAGGGGCTTTTCACACGGGAAGCGCGACCCGCTAGTGTTCAATTAATTTTCAATGAGAAGCAGGCGGGCAGGTTGAGAGGCGGAACAGCGGGCGAGGGCAGTCTCGAGAAGTTTGGCGCCTGTGTGCACGAATCAAGAACATGCCCGCCCACCTCCAAGATCAAATATATTTAACTTGGCAGGATTCATGACGGTTTCTTTATAAAAAATAAGATAAATAAGAATAGCCTTTTTAAATGTGGATAGGTGTTAATGCATTTAATTATTATAATTAAATACTGTAAGTTTACAGCATATAACTATTTAATAACAGTTTACAAAGGTGAGTAAATAAACAAATCATGTTTACCAGCTAATTTGATTTCAAGAACACTATAACATGAACATTTAGGCCTAGGTGCACTAAAGCTGACCTTGTATGTCAATATGTTACAGTATTAATCTTGTTAAATGTCTCCTTTCTCATTTATAATTTAATCCAACATGTAGATTTGATATTCATTTTGTGAAATTCTTTCATCTCATAATTCAGTACATGATCATGTAATGACCTGGACAATGTTATATGCGTTGTCAACCTTTTGATTTTAACTAGGCATAGGCCTATCGTTGTTCAGAGAGCAAAAATACAATCTATTTTTAGATCAGCAGCGGCGCGCATTGTTAACAAAGCTCAGTGTAATTAATAGTAAAAAGAAAATGTTATAACTTTTATATTAATTGTTTTATCGTGGCTTAAGTTCTTGCTGGTTATGCCGGTGCCCTACACGCCGCATTCAGCTCCACTACAGGTAGAGCTGGGGCAGAGATATGGTTAATTTGTTTGTTGGGAACGCGTTCGTCATATATACGGAAGTTGATCTGATGGATGTGGGTTTGGAAAGAAACTGGGCTAAAAGGAGCGCTCCTCTCAGGGCACTTTGCCAGCGAGGAGGTGAAGGTGAAACTGGGCGAGCTGAACGGCCGCTGGGACACGCTGAAGGCCAAGGCCGCCCAGCGCAGACAGGACCTGGAGGACTCCCTGCAGGCCCAGCAGTACTTTGCCGACGCCAACGAGGCAGAGTCCTGGATGAGGGAGAAGGAGCCCATCGTGGGGAGCACGGACTATGGCAAGGATGAGGACTCTGCAGAGGTATGTCACGCATGCATGCACACACACACACACACACACACACACACACACACACACACACACACACACACACACACACACACACACACACACACTACATGCCTCTTCACAATCAACAGGAGATGTCCTAGTCCTCTGAGGAGTGTGAAGTCGCGTTGAAATATCTCTCCAGTAGTAGGGCTGTCGCGGTGAAGAAAATGTCCTTGCAGTGATTAAGGGTGTCCCAATACCGCGGTCTAGGGTATTATCGCCATTTTTTTGTTTTTGTTTTTAATGGTCAAGTTCGTTGCGCAGAGCTTCCGAAAGAGTGTGATTCTGGGCCATTTATAGACAACGTGATCTCAGTCCGTGGTGAGACAATTGTGCAACATCATATGCTTTCAACCAGTTTAGTAGGCCTACTAGTTATCACGTGTAACTTTGTCCGGCAGATGTTGGGCCAAAATATCAGATGGGAAATATGACTAATTAATTATTAAATAAAGCATATTAAATAGCGTAAGATCAAAAGCCTATGGCGTGCCAAGCGTATAGCCTACGGTACACCGCCTTGATTTAGGTAGCATGTAGACAGAAAGACATGATGGCACAGTTTCGGTTTAACAACCCGAAAGATTAGGGGACAACATATTCCATTTTCTTTTCCACACGAAATGCAGATATGTCCCAAAATAATCACTCGAGTGTGTCTGCGATGCACGATGCGCTTCCCAGACTAAGCACACAGCACTTTACTAAACTTTAGTAAAATGCTCTAAAGCGTAACGTAGTAATGAGTGTCGTAAATACATACACTCCCAAAGGCTACAACCATGGATATATTACCGTATTGGTCCGAATATAAGACTATAAGTTTTTTTCTTTAAATGCGTCTTAAAATGTAATGTCGTCTTATATTCGAGGTCTAGACAAATGGTGTAGATTTCTTGTAAGATAGTTTTTGCACTCATCCACCGTCCCTCGCTACTAGCATGCATGAAATTTGAAAAGACACAGTGATCGTCTTGAACAAAGCGGCTAAAAGTAGGTAAAGTTAAACAACTGAGGAGTTACGATGCTAATTTTAGAATCATTGTGATTAATGCAGCAGAGTCATAAAACAACTCTCAAGCAGCCAAATGTACAGTGTCATGTTCATATACTAGAAGCTGCAGGGTTTGCTTTTTAGATGTCACCATGTAACCACATTTAATGCTTTGTTCCTTCAAAAGAAACCCATTATTATATGCATGTGTTTTAGTGTTCAGTGTGTCACTACATACGTGATGTGAGGACATTCCCTGTTTCAGGCTCTGCTGAAGAAGCACGAGGCCCTCTTGTCTGACCTGAGTGCCTATGGCAGCAGCATCCATTCTCTGAAGGAGCAGGCCCAGTCGTGCAGGGTAAGGCCCTGACACAACGCCCTTCCTGGGGGAGTGAGGGAGCAGGGGACCAGCCTGTGTAGTGTAACTCTGTCTGTCTGTCTGTCTGCAGCAACAAGTGGCCCCCACCGATGATGAGACGGGCAAGGAGCTGGTCCTGGCCCTGTACGACTACCAGGAGAAGAGTCCCCGTGAAGTCACCATGAAGAAAGGAGACATCCTCACTCTGTTGAACAGCACCAACAAGGTGTCACAATAAAAGCCTCTCCTGCATCACTTGAAGCTCAGCCCTCGTTTGGGGTGGGGAGCAAGAGTCTCTCACACATACTGTAAATGTGTAGTAGCAAGTGACAGACTGCATCTTGTGTGGTGTCCCTCAGATGCCAGACACTCAGTCAGCTCAACGGCCCCAGTGATTCACGACAGTACTGTTCACACAATCAAATCATAACATAAATAATATGAATGCGCAGGTCCACACTCTTTGTATGCACACTGTTAACTGTTGGTGAAGGTATATTCACTTTCCAATTGTTTTACATAGCTGGATGGATGCCACAGGCACACTGGGAAAAGTGATCATTGTCACCTCCATAAGGGTTAAGCAAAGAACACCAAGAAATACTGAAGGCTAATGTAACCATAATTTATGTTAATGGAATTGGTCAACAATGGTTGTGCTTAGCTGGCAGTACTATAGGCCTAGGCTATCACTGACCGCGGCTACATCATTCTATTCTGTATACAGTAGAATTGCCACTAGGGGGCAATGAAGTCAGTCAAATCCTAACAAACCGTATTGGTGTGCTACAAATGGGTGCTGTGGGCTCAGTAAGCTCTCCTTCCTGCAGGACTGGTGGAAGGTGGAGGTGAACGACCGCCAGGGCTTTGTCCCTGCAGCCTACGTCAAGAAGCTGGACCCCACCCAGTCGTCCTCCAGGGAGAACCTTCTGGATGAGCAGGGCAGCATCGCACTGCGCCAAGACCAGATCGAGAACCAGTAAGACCACCACCACCTCTCTTTACTGCTCTCTGACTTCTTACTGGTGTGTGTGTGTGTTACTACCTATCTCATCTGACGTCTAGGAGACCTGTGTCTGTCCTTATTACCACTAACCCTTTGTCTAAGTGTCAGTGTGTCTGTCCTTAACCACTAACCCTTTGTCTAAGTGTCAGTGTGTCTGTCCTTAACCACTAACCCTTTGTCTAAGTGTCAGTGTGTCTGTCCTTAACCACTAACCCTTTGTCTAAGTGTCAGTGTGTCTGTCCTT
>JAODOY010000004.1:1927315-1948019 GCA_025399855.1 Forbesichthys papilliferus | reverse complement strand
TCTCGCTTTGGACATACAGGGATTGGATTGCCCTTAAAAGGGACCCCCTCACCCCATACTCCCGCAGCACCTCCCACCCAGCTTTTATTTTCTAGTATAAAAAAATAATACATTTTATTGTGTTACACATTGTTGGATCCGCTGTCTCACTGTACATGCGTCTCTTCATACATCTGTCTAACAATTAGGCGTTTCTAATAATAGATGGCCATATTTAAAACTCATAATGTAGGTCTGGCGACGTCCCTGCTGTAAGTGAGAGGTTATATTTCAATCTTTTTTTCAAAATGTTATTAATTTCAAAACATCTCTCCTTCCTTCTGCTATTGGAGTCGCAGTTTCCCATTTTATCCCATTTTTGTGCGTAGGCATGGTTCATAGTGTTGCGTGGAGGACCGCACATTCTCCTGTTAAGTTTTTTCTTTTTATTGATCACAACCTTTGCGTGCAAAGTGGCGTACGCACGTCTCTAGCCCCATTTTGTGCGTATGCAACATTTATAAATGAGACCCCTAATGATTATGAGCACGTGCAATTCAGCTTCTTGGTCACAAGATACAGTTGATCCACAAATGCCAAATCAGCAGAATTGTGCATGGGGCCTGATCCACATTGCAGGGTGATGTGTGATTGCTCTGTGCATGTGTTTGTGTAGGAGCTGAACAACCGCTGGCGCTCCCTTCAGCAGCTGGCTGAGGACAGGAGCAACATGCTGGGCAGTGCCCATGAGGTGCAGAGGTTCCACAGGTAGGAGGAGGAGCACTGTTCTTCCTGCTTAGAGCTCTTAGCTTTGCACGCTCCTCCATTGGTGTCTGGAACCGCCCCTGAGGTTGGAAAATGATTTAGTTTTTGCTTGAAACCCCTCCCACATCTGTTGTGTTGCTGAGTGGCGTGCACTCTTCTCTACTATGTAAGCTAATGTAAGCTATTGTCATAATATCGTTTTTTTTAATAGATATATTATTGCTGCTATCTCACTGAAAAGAGTAGTCTACATGGCTTTATTTGAATCAAACTGAGTCTGTCCTGCTAAACATATTTCATCTATATGCTGCAATGTAAATGTAATGAACCTGAAACAAAGGCAATAACTTAAACAATAGTGACATTAATACAATATGATGATCGGTCATCTTGACGGATCGAGAAAGTCTATCGCAAACACATGTAGGTTGCAGGCTGGGTAATAGGCAAGGGAGGAGGGCTCAACTCAGACAGAATTCTGTTAAACTGTCGGGGCTTAGCGTCTCAGGCCGAGGCCCGGGCCCAGATTGTATGCCTGTGCAGGGCTTTACACACACGTATGGTCCGGGTAGGGCAGTTGTGGGGGATCTCCTGACCCTCTAAGAAGGGTGCCTAGCTGACCCCCGTGTGTCCTCAGGGACGCTGACGAGACCAAGGAGTGGATCGAAGAGAAGAACCAGGCCCTGAACACTGACAACTACGGCCACGACCTGGCCAGTGTGCAGGCCCTGCAGCGCAAGCACGAGGGCTTTGAGAGGGACCTGGCTGCTCTGGGCGACAAGGTGAGCCCCGCCTGTCCGCTAGCGTCATAGGTCATGAAGACCCCAGAGCAGCCCTCACTAACCTGCCCCCCCCCCCCCACCCCACCCAGGTGAAGTCCCTGGGGGAGACGGCCGAGCGGCTCATCCAGTCCCATCCAGAGGCGGTGGATGACATCCAGGAGAAGTGCACAGAGCTCAACACGGCCTGGAGCAGCCTGGTGGGCCGCGCTGACCAGCGCAAGGACAAGCTGGGCAACTCCCACGACTTGCAGCGCTTCCTGTCTGACTTCAGGTGGGCGGAACCGGGCTCTGAGCTACGCCCATCCAATCAGGAGACGTCTACTGTAGGAGTGCTGTTGTCATGACAGCTGTAGTTGGTGGCCAGTGGCCACACCTGGCTATAACTGAGACCATATAATTCAATGAATAATTCTAATTGTTGTTGCCTTTATTGAAAGGATAGGTTTAGGTTAAGGAGGTGTTTGTTTGTTTCCATGTGAAATGTGGTCCTGTGCAGCCCTTTGAGTCAGAGCCAGTGTGATTAAGCTTCATTCTGTCCGTCTCCGCAGAGATCTGATGTCTTGGATCAACGGCATCCGGAGCCTAGTCTCCTCAGAGGAGCTTGCTAAAGATGTGACCGGGGCCGAGGCTCTCCTGGAGAGACACCAGGTACTCCTGGGCTTCCACAGCCCACACCGGGCTCACAGCAGCACAGAGAGCAACCTGCGGGTGTCAGACCAGAGTTGTAATGCGTCTGCCCCTCCGCCACTTCTCAGGAACACCGCACGGAGATCGACGCTCGCGCCGGCACCTTCCAGGCGTTTGAGCAGTTTGGCCAGCAGCTGCTGGCACGCAGCCACTACGCCAGCCCCGAGATCCAGCAGAAGCTGGAGGCGCTGGACCGCGAGCGTGCCGACCTGGAGAAGGCCTGGGTGCAGCGCCGCATGATGCTGGACCAGTGCCTGGAGCTGCAGGTGACGTTGGAGCCCTGTATCCGCTTGCTAACAGTTTGCTATCCACTAGCTACCCGATTGCCAACATTTGCTAACAATTTGCTAATTGTTGACAGTCATGGAATAGCGTGTGGTTTCTTGCTAGTGACCGTTTCCCCCACCCTCCCTTTTCCCCCACAGCTCTTCAACAGGGACTGTGAGCAGGCGGAGAACTGGATGGCGGCCCGCGAAGCGTTCCTTGCCAGCGACGACAAGGGTGACTCTCTGGACAGCGTGGAGGCCCTCATCAAGAAGCATGAGGACTTTGACAAGGCCATTAACGTTCAGGTCAGCAAAGAGTTTCTTCTTGAAGGTGCTACCGTTGCCCTGGCAGTCGAGGCACGTGTGTGGAATAACTGTTTCTTGGGTCAACAGGAGGAGAAGATTGCTGCCCTGCAGTCCTTTGCTGACCAGCTTGTTGGAGCTGACCATTATGCCAAGCCTGAGATATTCCACCGCCGCAATGAAGTCCTGGACAGGTAGCAGACTGTGTGGTTATCTAGGGATTATATCCACGTGTGAACGTTCTGGTCAGTTCCCTATGCTAAATGGACGACTGTTCAATCGATAGGTGGCGCCGTTTGAAGGCCCAGATGATTGAAAAGCGCTCCAAGCTGGGTGAGTCCCAGACTCTTCAGCAGTTCAGCCGGGATGTGGATGAGATTGAGGCTTGGATCAGTGAGAAGCTGCAGACCGCCACAGATGAATCCTACAAGGACCCCACCAACATCCAGGTAGAGATTTAGCAGATATGAAACTAACATAGTCTGGAGAAATGCATTTCTTATAGACTAATTTTATAGAGCCTATTGGGTGATTGGGTTGTTATTATACGTAATCAGTTAACAACTTGTCTAACAAGGAAATTTTAAGATTATCACAATGAACTATTACCCAGAATGCCACAGCATTCTGAAATAAGTATTGGGATTTTGCAGAGAAACAAATGTACTGTTGTGTTCTAATGATGTCTCATTGCCTTTTTTTTACTGTTTCAAAAGCCCTTTTTGTGTGTGTGTTGTCTCAAGTGAGACTGAACCTCTCTTCTTATGGTCTTTATCTTTTTAGCTGTCCAAGCTGCTGGTAAGTTTGAGTAGTGTGTCAGCTAACTAACATCCAAATAGGATTATTGCCATTGTGTCCACGTCTTTGCTTTGTGTGTAGACACGTTGAACAAACATCTTGTCCATCATCTGTACTGTGCAGTGCCAGCTTCTTTTTTCACATGGGTTTTCATGTTAATGTGTAATGTTATGTTTGTCAATGTAATTTGTTTTTTTCGTTGTCTTTTGGTTTTGGTATTTTGTTCTGTTTTAGGTGTGTGTTGTGTTTTCTTAAAGTTTTTTTTTTCATTTCTTCTCTCTCTCTTTGCTAGCTGCTGGGTGTGGCTTCAATATTTATGTATTTATTTGTGTAATTGTTGAGACGGGGTCGTCATTCAACTTTCTTCAAAAGTCTAAATATATTTATCAAAAAATAATTGAAAGATGGTGGTGAGAATTCAAGACTTGAGTACTTTCTTTTTCAAAAGGCTAAACTCCTGTTACTGAATAAGGCCTAAGAAGCATGAAGCAGGTTTAATGTGGCCCTGTCTTGGAATAGGTTCAAGGTTGAGTAGATATTGCTGACTGCTCTCATTTCATGTTTATTTGTCTGTTTTGTACAGTGTCTGTTAATGTCCAACATCTGTCCTGGTTGGTGTCTGAGTTTGAAAATGTTTACCTTTGTGTATTCTACATTTAGTTTCATATTAATAGCTGCAAAAGTAATGAAACACACAAACACTCATTTTACTCACACTGAACCTCTAGACATCTATAATGCTAAATCCACACAGTAAAGACAGTAAAGGGATTCCATAAGACCAGAACAAATAATGTTCTCACCCTATGTGTATTCGTGTGTGTGTGTTCTCAGAGCAAACACCAGAAGCACCAGGCCTTCGAAGCAGAGCTGCACGCCAACGCAGACCGCATCCGTGGGGTCATCGACACGGGGAACGCTCTCATCCAGAGGGGGGCCTGCTCTGGCAGTGAGGATGCTGTCAAGGTAAGCTGACCACAGCGGTGTCTGGTGGAGCACATGGCATCGTAATGGCCGCCTAACCTCAACTTCAATGTAGATATCAACCTCTGACATACACACTAACTGGCTTTGTGTGTATTGTTAGGCCCGTTTGAACGCACTGGATGAACAGTGGCAGTTCCTGGTCAACAAGTCTGCGGAGAAGAGTCAGAAACTCAAGGAAGCCAACAAGCAGCAGAACTTCAACACTGGCATTAAGGACTTTGACTTCTGGCTGTCTGAGGTACAGCCTACGGGCCCAGCACACTGTAAGACACCACATCAGATCACCTGCAACTCACGGCTCCTGTTGTGTAGGTGGACGCTCTTCTTGCCTCAGAGGATTACGGCAAAGACCTGGCTTCAGTCAACAACCTGTTGAAGAAGCACCAGCTGCTGGAGGCTGACATCTCTGCTCATGAGGTAGGTAGACCAGTCCGCAGTTCTGCTCCACACGTGGATGTGTCATGCAGGAGACCCTCTTACCCCGGTCTCGCCCCCCAGGATCGCCTAAAAGACCTGAACGGCCAGGCCGACAGCCTGATGGCCAGCAACGCCTTCGACACCACGCAGGTCAAGGACAAGCGTGACGCCGTCAACGGCCGCTTCTCCAAGATCAAGAGCATGGCGGGCGGGCGACGCGCCAAGCTCAACGAGTCCCACCGCCTGCACCAGTTCTTCAGGGACCTGGACGATGAGGAGTCTTGGATTAAGTAAGACATTGACATACACAGCCATTGCCATGGCAATCAGCATGTTCAAAATGTCTTGACCCTGCACCCCCAGAAATAATCCATAAACACAAATCTATTCAATGCCAAAGTGGCATTGAAGAATGAAACCCTTTGTCCTGATTGTGCCCCTCTGCCATCCAGAGAGAAGAAATTGCTTGTGAGTTCGGAGGACTATGGACGTGATCTGACAGGTGTTCAGAATCTGCGGAAAAAGCACAAGAGGCTGGAGGCTGAGCTGGGGGCTCATGAGCCAGCCATTCAGGTGAGGCAATGGCTACTGCACCAGCGGTATGCAGTCTAAGCAGTGGAACAGCCAGCAGGCTATAGAAGCAGATAGCTAGGTGTGCCTTCCTTTGACGTGGCATGGCATTAGCAGTTTGTTATTTCACCCCGGGTTAACTGTTTATGGTGTTGCACGGGAGGATTTGAGAGCAGTAGAAACATGCTTGTGGTTATTTCAGAGGACAATGCATCCAGGTTAACATGGCCATCTCAGTGAATGGGCACACGTGCTGACCATTCCTCTCTGGTTGTTCTCGCGCTCCCAGTCAGTGCTGGACACAGGCAAAAAGCTGTCTGACGACAACACCATCGGCCAGGACGAGATCCAGCAGAGACTGGCCCAGTTTGTGGACCACTGGCAGGAGCTCAAAGACCTGTCCGGAGCAAGGCAAGGTTCTATGCCAGAGTGGGGAGGGGTTGGGGAGGGGGTGAAGCTGCTCAGAGCTACATAAACTATGTGTGTGCGTGCAGGGGCCAGAGGCTGGAGGAGTCACTGGAGTACCAGCAGTTTGTAGCCAACGTGGAAGAGGAAGAGGCGTGGATCAATGAGAAGTTGAACCTGGTGGGCAGCGAGGACTACGGCGACACGCTGGCGGCCGTGCAGGTGACCTGCCCCGACCACACGCACTGTGCACGCACGCACCACACGTTGCATGACACTGTGTTTTGGCTCGCCAGGGCTTGCTGAAGAAGCACGAGGCGTTCGAGACGGACTTCACGGTGCACAGGGACCGAGTCAGCGACGTCTGCGCCAACGGAGACGACCTCATTAAGAAGGTACTGCCCCGCCAGCACAGGCCACAACCACCAGCCCACGTCACTTAAGGGCGTCGCACATGAACCCTGTGTTGTGTCCGCTCCAGAACAACCATCACGTGGACAACATCAGCGCCAAGAGGGCCGCCCTGTGGGGCAAGGTGTCTGAGCTGGAGAGGGCTGCAGCCCAGAGGAAGGCCAAGCTGGATGAGAACTCTGCCTTCTTGCAGTTCAACTGGAAGGCTGATGTGGTGGAGTCCTGGATTGGTATGTCTGCACCCCACTAGCTAGCTCACCCATTGCTAATAAATAGCATTCATGTGTGCTGTACTCATTTGTTGTATAGTAAGGTCTAGCCTTAAGAGGCGGCATACTTGATCCTACATGTGGCCTACACTTTATCATGTGGAGTACAGATGTTGAGCTGTAGGCAGACTTGTGACACTTTGGAATACATTCCCAGCATGTACACCACCCAGCAGTTACTGTAAGGTGGTGTTCAGCTAATAACACAGCCAACATGCTGCTGTGGCCAGTGTTGACATGGCTGCTTGTGTCTCTCAGGCGAGAAGGAGACCAGTCTGAAGACGGACGACTACGGCAGGGACCTGTCCTCGGTGCAGACCCTGCTGACCAAGCAGGTAAAGGCTCCACCAGGGATGTGCTCCCCCCCTCCCCTTCCCCCAACCTTTTGCTCCCCCCGCTGACGTGCACTCTGTCCCCGCAGGAGACGTTCGATGCAGGCCTGCAGGCCTTCCAGCAGGAGGGCATCACCAACATCACAGCGCTGAAGGACCAGCTGCTGGCTGCCAAGCACGTCCAGTCCAAGGCCATCGAGGCGCGGCACGCCGCCCTCATGAAGCGCTGGAACCATCTGCTGTCCAACTCAGCCGCTCGCAAGAAGAAGCTTCTGGAGGCCCAGGAGCACTTCAGGAAGGTAGGCTGGCTGATTAGCCGACAGCCGCACCGCGTCACCGTCCCATAGCCTTAGTGAACTCTGCTCCCGTGGAAGCTGTGGGGATGTCCAGTCACATGACCTGTTCTGCACACGCTTACATCATGATCCTAGCAGAAGCTGAGGCCACCATATTAACACGATGAGGTTCCATGCTAAATGTCCTGTTGAATGCCAGAGGTCATGCTCCCATCCTCTCCCTCGTCTCCAGGTGGAGGACCTGTTCCTGACCTTCGCCAAGAAGGCGTCGGCCTTCAACAGCTGGTTCGAGAACGCCGAGGAGGACCTGACAGACCCGGTGCGCTGCAACTCTCTGGAGGAGATCCGCGCGCTGCGGGAGGCCCACGAGGCCTTCCGCTCCTCGCTGAGCTCGGCCCAGGTAGACTTCAATCAGCTGGCCGAGCTGGACCGGCAGATCAAGAGCTACCAGGTGGTGTCCAACCCCTACACCTGGTTCACCATGGAGGCCCTGGAGGAGACCTGGAGGAACCTGCAGAAGATCATCAAGGTGTGCTGTGCCCAGCTCTCGGCCAGGCCAGGGTCTCAGGACCAGGTGAGGAGCCATCTGGCTCTCTAACTAACGTGGCTGTGCGCTTGCAGGAGCGAGAGCTGGAGCTGCAGAAGGAGCAGAGGAGGCAGGAGGAGAACGACAAACTGCGGCAGGAGTTTGCACAGCACGCCAATGCGTTCCACCAGTGGCTTCAGGAGACCAGGTATGATCAGGCCTGCCTGGGGGAACGTCTGATAGTAGCACACATACCAGATCCACGTGCCTCGGGCACAGCACAGCAGTGGGCTATTGGAAGGGGGTTACACACAAGACGTTCCAATACGTCTGCTAGGTGACCTCATTCACAACATCACTCACTTGTTAGGAGTTGCATAACGCACACATTCCTTTATGAAGTATTCAGATATTTAAAGTACAATCGTCCCATGCTTTGGTGTATGTAGTTTTTAATGAATTAGCTGACGTATTTGCTGGTAACTGCACTCCTCATCAGCCTCCTTGAGGTGATTAACTGCATGAAACGAGAGCGATGGTGTACAGAAGGCTCATGTAGCATGCTAGTTATCACTGTTGTATTATGGACTGTGTATCTGCCAGATGTTATTAATCTGTTTGTGTCTCTTTGTCCCTCCTTCTCTTGGCTGCTTCCTCGTTCCTGCTTGGAACTGCTTTGCTAAACAGGACATATCTTCTGGATGGGTAATTATCAACTTTTCTATTGTGTGTGTGTGTGTGTGCTGTCTTCAACAACCATTTCTGAAAGCAGCGATTTATTGATTTATTTAAAGGGACCCTCCTTGAGTTGTCAGGAATCGCCTTTGTGACTGAGACGTACATAACTGAGCCATTGTTTTTGACGGAGAGCAAATCTGAGGGCTGATTGGCTCAGACATTTCTCTACCCCTCCCCTGTAAAGGCCCTAGTTACACTTTCATGGACCAGTGTCTATCTTCATATAAACTCAGCTTGGTTCATATAAACTGAGTTTGGGAGATATTCTGGAGGACATATTACCCAGTCAAAGAGAGTACCTTTAACTCAAACCATTTCACATGAAGAGTGTAAACTGGTCCAAAGCAAAGCCAGTTTTTTTGGTCAATAGGCATTCCGAGGCTACTTTAATGAGCTAGATGAGTACATTTTAGTTAACGTTTGGTGCTGTTTGAATACTGTGTGTCCTGGTGTATATTATTGTGCTTCAACTGACTGCGGTCATTCCTCCTCTCTGCATAGCATAGCCTACCGACGGGTTATCTGTGTCTATCAGTACCAAGTTGCTGATGATCTTTCCGGAAGGTCAATCTCTTTCAAAGCTTTTTGTATTTTGACCCACCCTAGTGCCCCCAGAGGGTCATGTGACACCATGCACCTCAACTTAAAAACACCATGTTGTGTGTGTGTGCGTGTGTGCGTGTGTGCAGTATCATTTGTACTAACACTCACTCGGTATTGTAACTGAATGCCAGGCATAGACCCTGTGTATATGACTTCCTTAAGCACTGTTTTCAGTGATAGGTTAGTTTTCACTTTTTGGATTTTCTTGTTTGATTCAGGGGTGGAAATTGCAAGAGCTTCCATTAAATATACTGTATGCCTTTGTATTGTGTGTAAATGTACAATTTGGAAGCTACTTCTTTTTCATGAACAGCAATTGTCTTTAATGTTTAATCATTTGGAGACTAGAGAGAGAGATAACATTGCAGTTTCCACCTTTTTGTCGTAGCCATAACTTTGCATGGTATGGGTTACATGTGAATTATTACATTTGCAAAAAAAGGACAATCTTTTTCAGTCTAGTATTTTTATGTATCGTCCTCAAAACATTCATGAATGTAACAAATATTGATTTGGTGGTGTTTTATTAAAAGAGCAGCCTTCCTTAATTCTTTGACGTCCTTGAATCGTAAACATTTCATTCATTAATTAATGAATGAATGAATGAATGAAATACATTTATATATGAAAAATAATATTACAAATATTAAGAGTTGAGATACGAACCTTCATAAACTCAATTACTACATCAGTCATGTGACCTGTGTGCAGTAGACTGTTGTCTATCCTGGCTGAGATTGTTTTGTTTGTGTTCAGGTCATGCATGGTGGAAGAATCTGGCACCTTGGAGTCGCAGCTTGAAGCAACCAAGGTAAACCTACATCAGTATAAAGCGTCTGGCTTAAAAGATGGATTGGCTAGTTTAGTTAGTTCTCTGAACCAATACATGGTTATTCAGCTCTGTATGGCATGAAACAAGCTATGGTTTCCAGGAGCTTCAATGGTTATCTAAACTTAGTTTCTTCTTTCAGTTTGCACATTTTAATATAGAAGATAGTAAATCACTTTGACCTCGTCCTGCGATTGTTTGAGAACCACCGATTAAGCAGTTTGTTGGCGTGTTGTAGCGTAAGCACCAGGAGATTCGCGCCATGCGCAGCCAGTTGAAGAAGATCGAGGACTTGGGTGCAGCCATGGAGGAGGCTCTCATCCTGGACAACAAATACACAGAGCACAGTACTGTGGGCCTGGCCCAGCAGTGGGACCAGCTGGACCAGTTGGGCATGAGGATGCAGCACAACCTGGAGCAGCAGATCCAAGCTAGGTACGCCACACAACATAACACCGGAGAGTATACGGCTTGGTGTTCCAATGAGTCCGGTGAAGAGCTGGTCGCTTACCAACAATGTTGTCTTACCCAGGAACACCACTGGGGTGACAGAAGAGGCTTTGAAGGAGTTCAGCATGATGTTCAAGTAAGCCCCAATCACATCCCTTAGGCATCATGTGGGATCACACAGGTGGATCATTTTTTAACACATCTCATCCTTTTCTTAACATCAAGGCACTTTGACAAGGAGAAGTCAGGCCGTTTGAACCACCAGGAGTTCAAGTCGTGTCTGCGCTCGCTTGGCTACGACCTGCCCATGGTAGAAGAGGGCGAGCCTGATCCAGAGTTTGAGTCCATCCTGGACACTGTAGATCCCAACAGGTCTGTGACATTCATGTGTCTGATGAATATGAACAATGCATTTGTATCTATGCCACTAAGTAAGCCACATGATTAAAATACTAAATATTTCATAACTAATAAAAGCATTTGGCTATCAAATCACAAGGCTTTAAACACCCTTTCTACTGTACCTATACATTCACACAAGTGTTATGTTCTCTCCAGTCCTATAAAGCTTGCTTGATTGATGAGCTTTGCCCCAACAACTTGTCTAAGTGAAATGAGCTAAAATACCATAAACACTACAGAGCATGTGTACAATGTAACATAAAGTAAAGTGTGCCTGCAGTAGAGAGAAAGTGCACCTTACCAAGTGTGGTGGTGCGTGTTGCTGTGAGAGGCTAACTGCTGCTGTGTCTACACAGGGATGGCAACGTGTCCTTGCAGGAGTACATGGCCTTCATGATCAGCCGCGAGACGGAGAATGTCAAGTCTAGCGAGGAGATCGAGAGCGCCTTCCGTGCCCTGAGCACCGAGAACAAGCCCTACGTCACCAAGGAAGAGCTCTACCAGGTGAGAAGAAGGGTTAGTGCCTCCGTACAGCACACTGTTAAACAGCAGAAGACAGGTGTTCATTCTCTTCCTCTTCTCTCCAGAACCTTTCCAAGGAGCAGGCCGACTACTGCATCTCCCACATGAAGCCATATTTAGACAGCAAGGGGCGTGAGCTGCCGTCCGCCTTCGACTTCGTTGAATTTACCCGCTCGCTATTTGTCAACTGATCCCTCCCCCGCCAGTGACCAATCGGGATGCGTTTTTCCTCCCTCCCACACACACACACGCGTGCTTAACACAGCAACACACAGCTGAAACTGCATGATTTACTCACTAGTAACAAAGTAATTAATACAGTACCTGTGCATATTTGTCTTGCTGTAACCTACACTACCTGTGCTACTTCAACAATAATATAGTGGATCTGTCTGCATACTGAATGTGATTGTCATAGCTTGTGCCTCTGCTGAATTTAAGAACCTATTAGTAACAGTACACCGAAACTACTGCAGTGTGCTTTTAATAAACGCTACTGGTTAGAACTGGATACCCCATAATGTTCAACTGTGTCTTTATTTGAATGAAATAGGCAAATATACATGAATGTACAAACAAGGCTAGGTGTTGCTGAAAATATATTTGTGAAACTAAAGCAAAAACGCAGTGTCATTCTGCAACTTGGTTAGCTAGTTGTTCCAGCTGGGTGGTCTCTCGAGGCCCCTGTTCAGTCAGGTCAGCGCTCAGATGCCAGATGTTGAGTGTCCCGGCTGCATTGCCCACTGCCAACAGGCTGCCGTTTGGGCCATTGAAGGCCAGACAGGTAGCAGCCAGGCCCCCGCTGGTCTGTTCTATAGTGGCTGCTGGGCGACAGGACCTCCGGCCCAGATCAAATATCTGCACCACACCTGGGATTGGACCAGAATGATCAAGTGAGATGTGGAAGTATGTTATCACACATCACACATGCCCTCTGATCCTGTGAGAGGGCTGTACAGATAAACACTAACAAGCCTCTTCCCTCATTCTAAACTAACTGGAATTAGCTTAGGGGAGGAGTTGGCTAAACTAATAACTAAATTCAATAGTGTTTACTAGTATCCCATCAAATATGGAAAAATATACATTTGGAACGATGCTAATAACTAAATTGAATAGTCTAGAATACCTGCATGTCCAAACTTGATTTACCCCATGTGCTCTTAAGAGTATTTGCACAGGACAGGTACCTTGGCCAGTGGCAGCAGCAAATACCAGGGGTCTTGTTGGGGACCAGCGCACGTCAAACACATATGAGTCTGACACTCGCAGTGACATTAGAGGGCTGTCCTGCAGCAGCGTGTGGAGGTGGGCCAACCCATCTGTACCTACGCTCACAAACAGGTTCCTGAAGAACATAAAACAGTTATATCATGGAATAATGAGGAATTATGTCTTTTAAAATTAATGGAATACAACCCAAGACCTAATCACATTGTGGATGTGTACTACATTCACATATCCATAATTACTTACAGTATGTAACAAAATGATACATCTTGACTTTAGGCATGTGATCTGCTGATACGGTTTAGCTAACCTTAGCTAACCCTCCACGATTCATCAAATATGGTCACCTCTGGACCAATGAGGGGCTGGCATAGTGTGTGTATGGTCACCTCTGGACCAATGGGGCTAGCATAGTGTGTGTTTGGTCACCTCTTGATCAATGAGGGGCTGGCTTAGTGTGTGTTTGGTCACCTCTGGACCAATGAGGGGCTGGCCTAGTGTGTGTTTGGTCACCTCTGGACCAATGAGGGGCAGGCTTAGTGTGTGTGTTTGGTCACCTATGGAATGGAGAGCAGTGTACAGAGTGGACTGGGCTGCCACTTGGCCTGAAGGAAAAGACGGCAGGAGCACGGAGTGCCACACTGTGGCCTTCAGAGGGTACTGCAGCAGGCATCTGCGAGGAGAAGGAGCACCTGAGGAGCAGGCCGCCCTCCGAGCCCACCAGGAAGGTGTCAGGGTCCCATGGCGACACAGCCAGAGAGGTCACACCCACGTAGTTGCTCCCTCTGGCCTATTAGGAGCCAGCACATTACAACCACGTCATCAACACACTGAACAAACTAATATTAATGTTACCAATGTGGCTCACCTTCATCTTGGCACTGCTGCCGTGGGGCAACTGTTCTCGGACAAGGGCGTAGCCTGCGGTGGGTACAAGCCTCCCGCTGGCTGAATCCAGCGCCCAGACCAGCACCCTGCCTCCTGAGCAGGCACTGAGCACCCCATGCTCTCCTCTCCTCTGCAGGGGCACCCAGTCCACCTGAACACAACACCATTTAATACGGGAACAAATGACATTGATACAGGGCCCTGCTGTATTGGAACAATGTTGTATTGTTTCAGTTAGAGTACTATTTAGCAGCATGTAGCACTAAACATAGGACTGCAGATCCTTTGATTTACATGTCCTCTTTTCATAGGTTCTTTTTAAAAGCTCTGATTTAGCCATCTGAAAGAGAACCCTGCTAACTAGCCTTGTATACTGGTTCCCTGTGGCTGTCTGCAGACATTCCAGTTTGGGCCAACACAGGGTCCTGCATCTGACTGGTATCCCAGACCACCACTTCTCCAGTGTACAAGCCACCTGTGGACACAGACAGAAGAGAGGTGGTATGTGTGTACATTCACAACACTATTATTATCAGTGCCACATTTAACCATTCAGATGTTTTAGGGAGATGTACTGTAGCATATATCGAAAGTATATTAATGGCCGTTTTCAATCCCTTTTGCCCTTTTAGCTTAGTAATATTGTTTCTTTTCAAAAGATTGGATTTTATGTGCATGTGAACCTTCCACATAGCCACCGGCAAAACTAAGCTCATCAGAATGTGAACCGATGTGAACAAGAAACATGTTTCTACAGTATGCTATAAAAAAAAAGTTAAAAGTAAACACAGATGTTGTTTCTGTGATCATTTCAAATATAAAACGATAAAGTTATGCTCCAAATTACACCTGTATTGCTTAAATGGTCAGCAGAATACCTGCAATCAAAGATGGCCGCGTAGGGTGGAAGCAGAGAGCAGTCACAGTAGTTGACACATCGATTGTCAGGTCTGGTTGTTTGGGGTTCAGGAATCGACGATCCAGATTCCAGGTACACACATGTGCATTCTCTGTGCTCCAGTCACCTTCGTCGATGCTGCTCAGCAGAAAACACACACACGTTCATTCTCTACCAGAATGGTCATATTTTAGGGTATGTGTATATGTATATGAGTATATGTATGTGTTATTCACACGTTGAACATACCGCCCATAAGCACATGCGATTACAGAACCAGTACAACTCCACGAAGTGCCGGTTACATGAAGACCTCTCTCTTTAGCGCTAGCATGTTGAAGGGAGTGTAAACATGAAACCTGCATAAATGGATGAACAACCTTTACCACGCTGAGAACAACAAATGTAATGGTACAGGTGTATTTTATTAAATGGGGGGTGTCTTTAAAGATGTTTGTAGTTAAGGTCCTCACAAGTTGACTCTTCTCTTCCCAGTTCTCATGGAAGCCATCAAAAGCATGACTTTTAGCATTCTTCACCAACTCTTTAATGACAACACCCTCAACCCGATGGAGGAAGTCCTTAAGACCCGGAGGCAATGGCTCTTGCTGGTTTTGGACCAGTTTCTCCAACAGATGGTCCTGTGGCTCTGTCTGGCTGCTATTGGCTAGCATGGATGCAGTCTGGACCTCAGCTTCAACGCTGTGCACTGCTTTGGTCTGGCAACCTCTCTGAAATACAGATGCAGGCAGCAGATATAATGTTGTACTAATTGTCCCAATACAGTCTAATGTGCCAACATTATAACAACAGTTGCAATATTCTAAATATATTATTTACTTATATATCAGTGTGCCTTGATTTAACTATCTTAAATCTACTGAAATGTTATGTTTTAATACTGAGGAATTAAATGAGTTAGCATTTCAGGTGTTTTAGCAAGTAGGTTGGTTAGAGCTATAGACATTGGACTGCTGGCTGGGTAGACAAACCTGACACCTTTACTGGGATGTTGACATCACAAACTGCAATAGACCTGCAATAGACCTAACTGACCTTTTGCCTTCGATATGAAATGAGGCTGGTCAGTCGTCATCATCAAACATATTTCTTTACTGACTGTCCCCTAATAAGTTAGTGTGTGTGTTATAACTAAAAAACATGTCGCCAGACCGTCCTATGAGGTGTCGGAGAGTGAGGATTAACACCGCACAGCTACCTGCTGGCCACCGTTACATGTGCATTATGTATTTTAATTTTTTTTGTAGAAGAATAGTACAACAATAAAACACAGTTTACGAACAGACTACATAACACCACCGTTTCTTTAAGGCATGTCAAAGCGGAAGTTTTGATGAGTCAACTCAATATTGACAATTGAATTTGATCAAATAGCCTACCTACCGATTCTTGTAAAGCATGTTGATATTTTCTCCACAGCGATGCGATATCGACAGGATCTATTGTTTCGTCAGAAAACATGTTGTCGCAATGTCGGCCTTTTAAATAATTGAAGTACCGTAAGATAATTCTAAAGCATAGCGTAGTTGCGTTCAGCAGGCAACGTTCTTATAAGATTTTCTGGATTCCCATCATTTAGCCCATATGTATTTAACACAGGCACCTCCGTTTACATAGCTACCATGGATACAACCCCATGGATACAACCAACCACAAACAAGGACGATAAAACGAGGGCCATTTTGTAGGCTATGTAGTCATCTATTTCCAAATATGGACTTCCGCATTGCATTTAGAAAAACTCATAGGATTGATTTATTATGTTAGTGAGATTGAGCAATTGCATTCTAATTTGGAAATTTAGTTTTATTTTGCTAATAAAATCCCATCTCAAAGTTGCACCCACCAGCAAAATATTTAAAATCTCTAAAATAAAAATAAAAAAATAACCACAAATACAAAAAACTAGATACATATTATAAATTGAGTAGCCTAACATGCAGGCTGCATGTGTAGCAGATAATTAGGATGATACACCATTAGGCTATGGCGATCTGAACACACGTGTATGATTAACAAATGTAGCCTATAATTGAATTTTTCCTCAATCATTCTCTGTAGTAATCATCTACATTGATCATCTATAGGCTACAAGTACAATAATATATCCAATTTATTTGTATTTGTTTGAAATATGTCATTGTTAACAATTTTAGTTAAACAGACACTCCACCTTCAAAAAGACTGGGACACCCTGCAAGCTTTGCCGGGTTAATGTTCTGACTAAAATATCTAACACTTAAAACTCTTCCCTTGCCAGTCGATAATGTGTTTACACCTGCCCAGATCACCAGCACCAAAGACACTGGTAAACGTTTGTTTACCATCTATTATTTATATTCCAGACCTTGACATGTGCACTAGAGATTCTCAATTTTACAAGATTAATCTGCAAATGAGACATCAGAACACAAATTTCACAACACACAACATTTTCACTGCATCATGGTTTTTTTTTATTAACTGACGCAATAAAAAAAAATTATACATTTTATATTAACATATAAAAATTCTATTGCACAGAACTGTGCAGGATGCTACATTTAGGAAGAACAATGTAATGTCCACTTAAACCCCTCTATGCAGATCTACTGTTAACTTGGCCTCAAATGTTAATGTGTAGCCAATAGGCAGATGAAAACAACATATATACATAAAGAAAAGCAAAATAAAGCAGTGTAAAGCATGTTGCTTGGAACAAGGATGATTGAAGAACAGAAGAAAGTGGCACCATCATTTTGAGGCTTAATCATCCTCACCATCATCCTGCAATGCAAAGATAGTTAATTTGACATCCAACCTGACAAAAATTCCAATTCCAATTTGACAAAAAATCCATCCATTACCTCCCCATCTTCGTCATCACCACCTTCTTCATCATCATCCTCCTCCTCATCCTCGTCGTCGTCAAGCTCTTCTAGGCCTTCATCTTCATCCTCATCGTCTTCACCTTCCAAGCCAGGGACCTTGAATATTTAGATAAAAACATGTTAATTGTCTATTTTGACATTATTAGAGTACATGAATACGATTAGTAAAGTCAAAACAAATACCAGCAACCCCACACACAAACAAAAAAAGTGTCCTTTAAAATAGTCCGTTTGCCAAAAATCTCTATATGCAATGTCTGCACTTCTGAGACAACCTTGGTCATGGTCTACCACAGGGGTGGGCAATGATTTTCACTTGGGGGCCACATTGAAAATGTCAGAACTTTGCAGGCCACATTACTTTGTTAACACATTTTAAAATAAAACACAAAACAGCTGACTTATATCAATATAGGCAATTCTTATGCAAAACCTTTTTCATAATCAAACGTAACAGTTCACTTTAACTGTTTTCTTTTACGCAGCAGTAAATCAAGTAACATTCCGTAGAGTTCGTCAAGTAATTTTATGTTCTATTATTTTTATGTTTGATGTACCGGGCAGAACGTCTAAAAGGGCTGCATCTGACTTTGCCCTGGCCTGGTCTAGCACAAAGCCATGTCATCTCTCATTGTTGATTTTTAGTTGTAGCAATTTTAAGGAAGTTTAGATTTTTCCATGCATTTATTGTAATGTCCATGCGACTACTGAATGTTTAAAATACAATGTTTAATTTAAAGCAAGTTTTGTTTCATTTTAAAATATACAGGAATTAACTATCAAACACAAAAATAATCTGGTCTAGGTCACTAATAAAGTAGATATTGTTAAAAAAAAAAAAAAAAAAAAAAGATTTGTCAAGCCCTAGTTGAAGTACTGAAATGAACCTGATACACTAAAATAAAGTTCCCTCTTCTGAAAAAGAGAGCACTCAGTAAAGCATGGGATCATACCAGGTAGTATTGCAGCGGATTAGGCCAGATGTCATCCTTAATGATTTCTCCAGCCTCGTCAGCTCTTACATCAGACTGGTGAACAAACCAGGTGAAGAAGCTGTCTGGCTCCTCATGCTGCCTCTTCTTTCCAGCTTTGTTTTGCACTTGAGCAGTGCGCTTTGTCAGGTCCTGTACATCATAGGAGAAACATGAGCTCTTCCATATATGATGAACGTGTGCAGATCCATGTCTTTTACAGAGTCACATAGGATAGGATTAGAGGAACACGATAGAACAACCTTTCCAGGTTTCCATTTGATTTCACTTGATTTGGAGGCAGGATCCCGTCGATTAAAGTGAAACTCTTTGGACAGGATTTTGTTCTCAAAAAAAGGATTTTCATCGAAGGACTGGAGGCACAGAGAAAGAATGTTCACTAGTATCAAATGCAGTATTTTTATATGAATGTGGGCCTGTGCAGTGTGTTACATGTAATGAATAATGTTTGGTCTAATTACTCACAAAATCTATCCTATAGCCCGACTTGATATCGTCAAACTCTGTGACCTCCACCTTGGACAAATAATGAAGAGCCGCCTCATCGTCTTCACCCAGTAGAGCTGTAACTATAGACCACAGCATAATCACTGGCTAAGCAAAGCATCGTGAACATGACTCACATCAATTATATATGAAATACCACAAGCAAGTTGAGATATTTAAGAAGAGTTTAAAACTCCTTAAGACAAAAGTTTCACATTGAACCATCACTGGAAGTTAAAATGCATTAATATACAAAAGATTCCTAAAAATAGTCAGTTATCTATAATAACTTTTTTTTTGTCACACTACCAGCTTCATTAATGTGTCAAGCCTATAAAGTCATTATATTAATTATCAACTTAATACAAAGAAATGATTAATTATTGGTGACTTTGTACAGTACATTTCTAGTGTACCACACAATATTAATCAATGTAGGTTTAAGGATTAGGCAATACACCTGTTACAGAGATATCACAGTGTATGAACAAAAAATTGTCGATATTTGCACTTACATTGTGGATGGTTGACAAGTGTTACCACCCAGAATTTAGGGATCTTTGCTATGAGTTCTGATCTCTTCTGGAAGAATGTCTGCTTTAGTTTGTTGTACTTCTGTTCTACCTTTAAAATTTCTTCACTGGCTTGTTCGTTGAGTCTATGAAGAATACATAATACAAATAAATGTGCAATCATGCAAAAGCACCAATATAAGATATATTAGGAAACAAGCACTTACCTGTCTATTTCATTTTGTACTTCATCAATGTGTTCAATTGCCTCTTGCTGTTCTTTCTCTGAAAGCATTGCTTCTTGCTGTTCTTTCTCTGAAAGAAAAAACATATAATAAAGTACAGTATTTTACCATGCAGCATGTTTATTTTTATTGGCGTATAAAATAAACACATCTCAAACATATTTAGAGCACCACCGGCCACTGCGTTAATTTGCAAATGATCTTGATGTTTATTCACAATTTCCCTCCCAAACGGATAGTGGTGTTGTATTAGCAAAAATATATTTGGAGATATACAGTACCAGTAGCCTACTGTGAAGGGGTCCTCACATACAGCTTCCGGATGTTTTTTAAAAGGCCGCGGAGTTTAAAGTATAGATATGGTTTAAAATATGGGGTTTGATTATATTTTGTCCACGATCCAGTTTACAGCGCAACAAGAGTGTATATGGGATACGTGATAAAGCGCAGGCGTGAATGTTAATACAACCAATAATAACGTACTACAATGAACCGATAACAGTCGTTGACAGTGGCTAGTAGTATGGTAGCTAATGTAGGCTAACAAAACGGCACAGCAAATTCATCGACCATCCACAGCAAATAACTCTTAATAATGCGCTAGCGCTAGCCAATAAGTTGCATTACGATTTAGTTTCACAAGCTCAGTGCACAAAGTCGATGTATATTCATATATCAAATATATGTTGTCTGTGTTACAAGGAATAAGCCTATTTACAACGACGTAATCTTGAGGTCATTCCTTATTATTGTATTATTACCAGAGGTCTCCTCCTGGTCTGAATTCTCTTTTCGGCTGGCTTTCGCTGGTGATGCCGACATGATCTTTATCTGTATCTGGAACTTTCAACTAAGTTATATTCCTGTTTTATGCGATTAGAGACTTTCACCGCACAAAAACGCGTGTCTGCACTCAACAATGATAGCAGCAGCCTTTGCACGCGTTCGCGTCCTATTTTGGTGCGCTACTGCCACCAACTGGCCCGGTATATAAACAACATATCTATTTGAAACTATTTGAAAACGTAGACATTTTGTGCAAAATATCAAGACAGCATATTGTTATTTAAGACCATTTTCAGCCAGCACTGGGTATTTGCCAATATGTTGACGATATTGACGTTGAAGCAATATTGAATGAGAAGATATGCATGTTTTTATGTTTTATTAAAATGTAGCAACAGGAACGGGACCACGCATAATTGATCTATTAGTCTCTAATATA
>JAODOY010000004.1:1831737-1843327 GCA_025399855.1 Forbesichthys papilliferus | reverse complement strand
ATATTTGCCCCATAAGGTGTCATACTCCTTCCTACTCGACCCCAAATGTCCTACTCTTACTTCTTTGTGATATGTGAAAGTGTATTTATATTTTGTTCAAACTAATGCACTACCCTCAACTACCACTCCACTGCCTTGTCTAATATGATTGTCATATTAACAGTAAAATAAAGTATACATGTATGTCCTTTATAAAAATACTCAGAGGCTTGTCTTCTACTGTTACACATACTGCATCAATTTGCAAAGCAAACTTTTTTTTTTCTTTTAATATTAAAATGAAAAATAATATTGAGATGATTTTCTAACATTACCAAGATCACTACCATCATAGAAAAGACCTGAAATAAATATTTGTTTTAACCAGTGGTCAGGAGGAGAATTAGAGAGGGGTGCTGGGGTGGCATCATCTTACCCCACGCTATATTCATACAGCGCAGAGTGCAAACCTCTGAATTTACATACGACAAACAAATTAAGCCTATCTTTGATAGACTACTTTTGGGGAGACAAAATCAGCCTCTTAAAGGTTCTAGAATAGAGATATTTAACAGGTGTGTTTTCCTAGGGGGTCCTCAGAGTTCCTGCAGGATGTCCGCCCGCCATATTTGATCCCACACTTTCCCCCCAAATTGTTTTAAATATGTCTGATAATACACATTAATACAACCTATGATAAGCTAATGCATGTATGAATCTGGCTCTTTTTATGGATAAGCATTGTTTACAATACAATGAAGCCCATTAGAAAATAGGCTACTTTTATATTGGCTGCTTTGCACATTATTGTTGGCCTGTCTTAATAAGAAACTGTTTTATATGATAAATGATAGGGGGTCCCTCTGCTGTGTTTCTAACAGCCTGCAAAACGTTAAAGACCTGTTGTAGACACATTCTCACGATTTGCAGTGTTAAAGAGTTAATGGACCTCTTGCTCTTCAGGCTCTTGGGTTGAACTTGAGATGAATGGAAACACAGTGAGGCAGACCAACCCTTTAGTGGCCCCAGCGACAGACCCCATCAATGGGAATGCAGAGGATAGTCCAACTTCTCAAACCATGGAAATGGTGCAGGGGGAGATGGAGGAGAGCTTGGCGGGGGGGTTGGAGCATGTGCCCTCGTCCTCCTCCATACACAATGGAGACATGGAGAAGATTCTACTGGATGCACAGCACGAGTCTAGCCAGAGCAGCTCTTCATGTGACAGGCAGGAGCAAATGGCAGAACAGAACAGCCTTTCATTAATGTCTCGAAGCTTCATTGCACCAGTGTGTTGTTCAATAATCTATGTATTCCCTTAGCCCCCACAGGCCACAGAGTCCAGAGCAAGATGAGGGTCAGATATCCTTCGATGTGGAGATGTCCAGTACAAGAGACAGCCAGGTGAAACAAAACAATACTTTGGTTTGAATCCCACCCAGATCTTTTACTACATAACTCTGAATCCATATTGCTTTCACACCACATCATCTCTATGGTTTGTAGTCAGAGGAAGACACACCGGAGAAGGACAAAGAGGAAGACATTCTGATGAACAAAGGAATAGACTGGGTCGCTGATTGGTCCAGCAGACCAGAAAACATTCCCCCAAAGTAAGAAGACATGCAGATCCAGTATGTTTCCACTGAGCAGAGCTCTGATTGACATTTAACGTGTTCCAACTTTATCTTTCCTCGCCGTTAAAATGTGTTTTTAGGGAGTACCACTTCCGGCGCCCTCGACGTTCTGTGTCTCTGAGCATGAGAAAGAGTGGGGTTATGAAGAAAGGTGGTGTTTTCTCTGCCGAGTTTCTCAAAGTCTTTATCCCTTCCTTACTCATCTCACACATTCTGGCTGTTGGTATTGGGTGAGTGACTTCATACTATTCCCTCCGATACACAGGAGCATTCACTCCATTAAGTTTGTCTGATTACCCTAAAACATACATGTGACATAATAAAATTACATGTTCTCTTTTTATCAGGATTTACATTGGAAAGCGAATTGCGACACCTCCCACCAGCGTTTACTGAATGGAGAATTAAAAGGTGCTTAATGGTAGTGCTGGAATACACCTGTTGTTCAAATATTCTCATATACTCATCTATATACATTGAAGTATACAATGTTCTAGATTTACTAGTTAGTTCTAGGGCATCTTGCAAAATGTAGTTGCACTCTTTTTGACATAAGGTAAAAAGCCAAAGTGAGGTGTGCATCCAACATGTGTTATCATCCACTGTGCAATAGATTTGAGGCTTCTGCTGAAATAATTTATGCTTTTCAACAATAACTGGCAAGGATATAATATAACATGGCTATTCTTATTAATAATAATAATAATAATAATAATAATAATAATAATAATAATAAATCATTTGTATTTTATTTATTATCTTCTACCAACTAGATGAGGCAAGCTTCAGTGATCTAAAAATATGAATTGTCTGCCGTTAATAATTGTTCTGTGGACTTTGATGTATATGGGTTAACATGTTTAAGCTCAGTATTACTAGCACCGTAATAGGTATCAAGTGATACAAAAGCATAATATGTGTTGTAATATTAAATAATTCAACCTCTATTTTCCCAATATAATTTGCATATGTCTAACAATGCATATGTTTAACTTGTGCTATGGTTGTTTTTATGCATTGGCAATTGAAGGTTACATGGCTTAAACATCAGTTAAGTTTGTAAAAGATTAATCAGTCCAGATGGTTGAATATTGATTATAATTTTAGCTGGAATAGAATGTGTCCTGCTTTTCGGTGTATCCTGCTTTTCAGTCTATTTACAATATATGTATTTAGTACACAACACAACAGCTCTGGTCAAGTGCCAAATTTGCACAATGGTGAAATGTTTTAGTTTTTTTAATCTTTTATTACCTGGTATATTGAAATATTTAATTAAATGTGAAAATAATTAAAACTGTGACTTAACCCCTGTAATATACACCATTTTATTTTGTTTGTTATAGTACCATGCATATGTTTATTTATACCAATTTTTGCTATATTGAAACAGCTGCCATTTGATGTTTTCTGACCTGAAACCATACAGTTTACTGGACTTAATAAACATTTCACTGATAATGTTTTTTGCTTACAAATGAAAATTATTTCAGTAGTGCAGTCTTGTGTTCTGTAACATTAACACAAACAGGATATATATTTGATGACTATGTAGTATATGGCATATGGGTTTATGTAGAACAATAAATAAACAATAGAGAAGAACCACTTTTATTTTGATATATATTCAAGTCAGTTTATGGTTTGGAGGAAAGGTTAATTGCTGTTGCCCCATATCCTGGTGGACTGCATGCTTCTGCCATTATTGTGCTGCATCTACAAAGTTGTTTTCATTCTAATATATTGTTATTGCTAGTATACTTTTTAAATAAAATAACAGTCCTAAACATTGCAGTGATATCATTCAGTTAGTGATGAGAAAAATAAATAGTGGGCAAGTATAATAAAGATAAATGGATGAATATTGTAATATTTGAAAACTGACATTAAAGTGTTACATGATTTCCTCATGAGTATTTATTTTTGTTGTTGCATTTTCAGTAATATCAGACACGTGCAATACGTTTTGTTATTACTAGAATATTGTTATTTACCATAAATTGCAAAACTGTTGCATGCATAAGCGGTGTTATTTAAATGTAGTTTTTCTGTTCGGACCTTTCTAGAACTGGTCCTAGAGATGAAATGATACAACAGTGTGTGGTCCTGGTCGTGGGGGCGGCGTTGTGCATGCACGGTGCTGTCTGGTCTTCTGGGACCTGGTCCAGTAAAGCCTGACAACGGAGTGGTGTGTTGGCTAAAAGCGTCCTTTAGCTTGCGTTAGTTGTGCAGCTGCTGTACACTGTGTGAATTGTACTCTGGTCAAAATCACTGGCTTGAGAAACGGTTCGTCCAGGGCGGCGACTGGCCAACAAGCAGTGCATCCATCGCTTTCATTCCATTGGTAGCTAGTCTTTCCAGTCCCACTACCATATCTTACGTTAGCCAAGAAGAGACAAGGGATCATCATCAAAATGTCCGGCTACCAGGGAAAGAAAAATATTCCACGAATCACAGTAAGCGTTGTGCATTTTAGTACTAAATTGTTCATTGTTCTTTCTTTCACGATGATAATGTTTGCTGAATAGTAGTACATTCAAATGATTACACTGCTAGCTAACATTGAACCGCTAAGCTATCCTATTCATTAATTGTACTGTATGCTAGCTAAAACCGCGCGTCTGTTATCGCCTACCGTACTTGTATCTGACTGAGGCAGGACAGAATAAGTATTTCAATCAAAAGGTATCACATGGTTTGTCTGTATACTACGGTTTAATGTCACAATGTCACAATATTCAAAACTCTGCGAAGCCTTATTGACTGTCTGTTTTCTTTGCCTGCTGCCATACAGTTCTCCCCATCATTTTACAGGTTGGAAAAGGCCCAATCATCCCATTATTTATTATCACTATAAAAACCAACAACAAGATTAAATAGCATTTTTATGTAATGCCATTGGTTGTCTTGCCTTTATGGCTTGATCGTTTCAGCCCAGTCACTGACTATTCTTTTTTTTTAAAATTATTCTGCAGAATGTATAAATGTATAACCTATTGATCCATCCTCCCAATTAAAACACATTTGCAAAGTGGGTCACTGGCAACACCCACCCTTTTATAATCACAGTAGAGAGAAGCATATTGACAATTTAAAGTGCCTTGTCAGGTTCAGGCTGCCTGCAGTGCTGTACATGCATTGGCAGTTTACAGGACAGAGTCTGATCTCACCCACAGGTGAAGAAATACTGTCATCTAAAGCCCCTAATAAGAAGCAATCTCATGGAGAGGGTGACAATTTCTCTCTAACCCCCTGCCCACTACAATATACACTGCATTTACAGCAATACAAAAATGCCAACTGGTAGTCAATTAATCTTACCTGGTTCCAAGGAAAGAATGTTATACATTCTGCATACTGTATAATATAGCCCAGACCAATAATCACTTTTATGCTTTGCTTGTTTTCATGCTTAATAGGTTTATTAGCTAAGACCACTAATGAAGATAATTTTTGTTGTTTGTCTTAAGTTGTCTGTTTTGTACATAGCCACGCTATGACAATTTAGTTTGAACTTTTACCAGAACGTTTGCTGCTAACCCTATAATAGTGTGAATTGAAAGGTAGGTCACATTTATAACTACTACAAGAGCCTGCTGTAAACCTTTAAAAAAAATGTGTTCGCCTAGAAGTTTTTGTCTCCTGAAAATTCTGAGCCGACGTCTCATGAGGATTTTGGCATCGCCACCGTATTGAGGCTCTCATTTGTTTTTCATTTCCATTGACTTTGTATTGGATGAAGGTGCATCCTTGACACTTTAGTCTGATAACAGCACACTGAAACATGTCTAAAAGCTGTTGTGTGACGGAATGTATTACCAACAAATTAGAGAACCCAAAATATTTATTTAATAAATTGTCAAATCCAATATATGAGCCGTTAAGGAGACAATGGTGGATACAGGCAAACGTGTCAAGAGGGCAAGGGTTTCTTTCGCACTTAAGGCTCATGTAGGACAACAAACAACACCCTTTGCACAATTGGCACTGCTGATTTTCTCGATTGTGTCTTATTAGCCAAAACAATTTTTTGTCCTCAAAGGCCTTCAAAGTGTGCTTTCTTGTTTTGTACTTCCTATTTGAATGTGATTGATGCAGTTCAGAAGGCAGGACATGAAACTGATATTCGTTTATACTGTAAGCATCGCCGTGTTGCCAATGCCATTAAGTGTTTTGAGAAATCAAAATAATGTTACTCTTATGATATGCAATGCTATTTTGTCACAGCTGAACACCTATGGGAGAGTTTTTGACTACCATCATGAAAACACCAATTAAGGAGGAAATATATTTTGGAAGAATGGTGTTCCATTCCTCCAGTAGAGTTCCAGGCACTTGTAGAATCTATGTCAAGGCAGATTATAGCTGTTCTTGCAGTTCGTGGTGGCCTTAGTCAGACACTTAATTGTCACTCGTCAATGCCATATTGTTGTTCTCAAGACACCAATGAATGCTGAACAATATTAATGCAATAGGAATTTCTATCTAGTGAGCATGCCAGTGGTAACCATAACAATATCACACTGGGGTTCTTCTGTTTTATAAAAAGCCTGGTAGGGCTTTAATTAAATTGTATCGCTTTGAGGTGGGAGGAAATGTACATCATGACATTGAAAGTGTTACTGTAAAGTTTCTATTCATACTATATTAGATTCTATTATTAAAAGCAGTTTTTCCTGGGCTAATGAAAATGCCTCATGAATCTATCTTGTCCAGTGGTTGGGGAATTATATTCCAGTTGCGTTCCACTTGTTCATATGTGAAATTGAAGTGCTTTCTCCAACATTCAGAGTGACCGTCTTCTCGTCAAGGGGGCCAAGATAGTAAATGATGACCAGTCTTTTCTGGCTGACATCTACATGGAGGATGGTGTCATCAAGTAAGTTGTAAGATACGTGTAGAATCCAATTTAATGTTTCTTTCTTAAAGAGCTACTGGATTTACAGTTATATCCATGACTATGGCATCCTCACATCAATATAAGATGACATGCTTTATCCCACTGAAAAACATTCGTCTTTCGAGTCTACAAAGCTGAAGGACATCTCTCCTTGTTATGTTATGCATTGTCAGGGTAATTTATCAAAATCAAACAGTTAACCTAAGTCTATTCTGGATCAAATCTGGATCTATGTACTGTACCCTAAATGACAGTGGTGCAGATGATGAGATAAGGACAGGTTGGGTTATATACTGTACATTGCTCACTGTTGCTGTAAGACAGTACTGTACACATTTGTAAGGGTTGAGAGTAAGCCTCTCTCTCTCTCTCTCTCTCTCTCTCTCAGGCAGATCGGAGATAACCTGATTGTTCCTGGGGGGGTGAAGATCATCGAGGCCCTGGGCAGAATGGTGATGCCCGGCGGTATTGACGTGCATACCCGCTTCCAGATGCCCGACCGGGGCATGGTTGCAGCAGATGACTTCTACCAGGGCACCCGGGCAGCCCTGGCTGGAGGCACGACCATGATCAGTATGTGTACTGTAGAGTAGACAACATTGACTCAGCAACACAAACAAGCCTTTCCAACCGTGTGGACACAAAATGCCTCTGAAGCTGCTGAGAAAGCCCTTATTGAGCACTAATGTGACGGCTGTCGAGCGTGTGATTGAATTGTGCAGCTGTGTGCATAATGTCCACCTGCTGCTGTGTGTCTGTGTCCTAGTGGACCATGTGGTGCCAGAGCCAGGTGTGGGCCTCGTTGCTGCTTTCAACCAGTGGAGGGAGTGGGCTGACGGCAAGTCCTGCTGTGACTACTCTCTGCATGTGGACATCACCGAGTGGCATAAGGGCATTCAGGAAGAGATGGAGAGCCTGGTGAAAGACCACGGTACTGTATGCACTCAACCGCCAACAGCCATGTTCTTTTGGGGAGGAGGGGGGGTGTTTTACAGAAATGGGTTTGCATGGTTTGTTAGTGTGTTTCTTGTTTTTCTGTTATTTAAGTACTGGGAGAGATACACATATGTTCAAATAACCAAGTGCATAACAGCACACCCATATGTGCAGTGCTTTTTACAGAGACACTTGCCCCTCCCACATCCTTTGACTGCATTTAATTGCAGTTTTTAAATCGGACAATCGCCAGCCAGTAGCTCTTTATAGTTTTTTTTCCCCAATCGCTAGGACCCATTTGTCAACACCTTGGTCACATTTGCTAAACTCTTCAGAGTTAGCACAGCAGCAGTATATAACATAACATAACACCAAATAGAACAATATAGCAATTTGCTGTTCAATTAGTTCTGAGTATGGAGAGAAAATATAATAATGAATTACAATATTTTTTGGGTGAGAACAGACTCATCAAATTGCTCGTTTACAGTGATATAAGCCACCCACACACTTTCTGCTGAAGATGCCTGACTGAATCTGCTGATCTGATTATTTCTCTGGCATGCTGCTGTCTAATATAATTATAAAAATCTTTACTGTGTCACCTTGTCTAATTTCTGTGTAGGCGACACTAGAAAATCTGCTTACAAACAGGATACCTGTATGTTTAGTTGGCTCTTTTTGTGTTAATCTCTGATGCATGCATCATTTTAATTTTGCTTCCCTCTTCATTCTGGGTCTGTCTACTTTGTTTTGGCCTTCGCTTCCATTTTCTATCTTCAGGTGTGAACTCTTTCCTGGTCTATCTGGCTTATAAGGATGTTTTCAAACTTTCTGACTCTCAGGTATGCTTTTTTCTGTAGCTGTGCATGTGTTGCAGTATCTCAGCATAATGCTCAGTCAACTAGCTGCCTCTGCTGTCTCCACATCTGTGTCATCACCCTGCAGATGTATGAGGTGTTCGGTGTCATCAGAGACTTGGGAGCCATTGCACAGGTTCATGCTGAGAATGGAGACATTATTGCCGAGGTAACCGTCGTTGAATTCGCCCCCGATCCTAACTTAACTAACATGTACTCTATTTATTGATTTTAAAGTTTGAAATGCACTCACTTTTTCCCTGTGTGGTTTAAAACATTTTTAGGAGCAGCGACGCATTCTGGAACTGGGCATTACTGGGCCTGAAGGTCATGTTCTCAGCCGTCCAGAGGAGGTAGGCCTGGCCTTGAACACTCTAGCAGAAAGGATGTATACTAAATGTATGCTTTGCATGTCTAAGAAGAACCAATAGATGAATGAACTGTGACAGGAGTCACTCCGTGCGTGCGAGCGTGCGTGTGTGTGTGCACAAAGCATAATATAACTTAAGAATATCGGTACGCCATGAACGGAGAATGAAACCAGATGAAGTGAGGCAGGATTTGAGACGCCCTGGTACACAGAGTAACTAACACTGCCGTGTCACGGATCTCTGCGCTTGTCGTCTCCGCGCCGCAGGTGGAAGCCGAGGCAGTCAACCGTTCCGTCACCATAGCCAATCAAACCAACTGTCCCGTGTACATCACCAAGGTGATGAGCAAGAGCGCCGCCGACGTCATCGCCGGTGCCAGAAAGAAGGGTGAGAGGGGCTCAGATATACCTCTCAGCACCACAACCCCTCCCTCCGAGCACGCACCCCTGCATGTATGTGACCGGTGCCCTGTGCGGCTGCTCCCAACAGGTGCTGTCGTGTATGGAGAGCCCATATCCGCCAGCCTGGGCACAGACGGCACCCACTACTGGAACAAGAACTGGGCCAAGGCGGCAGCGTACGTCACGTCCCCACCCCTGAGCCCCGACCCCACCACCCCTGACTACCTGAACTCTCTACTGTCTTGGTGGGTGCTCACAGCTCAGTACAGTGAGGCAGGGCACATACTTCCTATTGCGCCCTGACATTGTGTGTGTGTGTGTGTGTGTGTGTGTGTGTGTGTGTGTTTAGTGGGGACCTCCAAGTGACGGGCAGTGCTCACTGCACATTCCAGACCTCTCAGCGCGCAGTAGGGAAGGACGACTTCACCCTGATCCCCGAGGGCACCAACGGCACAGAGGAGAGAATGTCCCTCATCTGGGACAAGTGCGTGGTGAGGAGACCCGTCAGCCGGTGTGACGCTGGCCTCCCCCCGCGCACACCCGCGTGCGTGTGTGTTTTTGTGGTGTGTAAGGCCTCATCCTGTCTCTCTCTCTCTCTCCCTAGGTGACTGGCAAAATGGACGAAAACCAGTTTGTGGCGGTGACCAGCACGAACGCAGCCAAGATTTTCAACGTGTACCCCCGCAAGGGTCGCATCGCCGTCGGCTCAGACGCCGACCTGGTGCTGTGGGACCCAGACGTCACCAAGGTTATCTCCGCCAAGAACCACAACACGGTGAGAAGCCAGAGGCGTTGCTAGGATGTCATAGCTAGCTGGGCACTTGCTTTATTTGGGAGGGCCACAACAAAAGCTTCTTCTCGGAGAACAAAGTGTAATACATTTTGAGGCGGAAAGTGGAGGGGGGCACAAAAGCAATACAATTATTATTTGACTCTTCATGCTACTATACAATAGGCAGACGAGAGCACAGAAGAAGCACAACATGGCTGACTTTCTTATGTCAGCAACACGCATGTACAACAGGCAATATTGTCGTGACTCATGTCCACACACTATATACAGTTCAATTTATATATTGCATGATAAGTCAAGCTATACCATATTTTCCGGCGTATAAGACGACCCCCGACTTTTCTCGTCATCGGGACCGCGTTAAGTCACTTCTTTCCACGAATCCTGATGAGTGCTTTTGCTGGCCTTGCTGCCGCCCTTGCTGCTTTCATACGGTCGCCGCATACGGTGGGGGGAGCTCCGTCTTACACCGTCTTATACGCCGGAATATACGGTAGTTATTATTGTGCGTTGAACAATGTCTAGCCCCACCAGTAGACACACCCCTTCCCCTTGAAACATGAAACATTTTCTCTATTGCAAAAACACACCGGGCAGCTCAGGGGCATGGCTTTGCAGCGGTTATTTGGTGTGTGTTGTGAACTGACAGGAATTCTCCGACCATCAATTGCGATGCCACCTGACAGTTGTCAGTTGGTCAACCTGTGTTGCAGTATTATTGAGAGACAAAACTCAAGTCAGGTCGATGTAGATGTGGATGTTGTGCTCATTACTATTGTCACCACCACCACCTGTGCCCAGGCTGTGGAGTACAACATCTTTGAGGGCACCGAAGTGCGCGGAGGCCCCCTGGTGGTCATCAGCCAGGGCAAGATAGTCCTGGAGGACGGCAGCCTTCACACCACAGAGGGCTGCGGCCGCTACGTCAGCCGCAAGCCCTTCCCTGACCACATTTACAAGAGGATAAAGGCTCGCAGCAGGGTGAGTCCCCCTCCCTCTCCATACCTCGCGCTGTGCCATCATCAAAGTGAACCTGCCCTTGTCATAACGAGCTGCCCAAGTGGACAGAGAGTGGCAGCTAGACATCACAAGTGGCAGACTCAGCAGCTGGCAGATGAGTAGTCCTTTGCCAAGAGCTGAGCTGTTTGTGTCGCTCTAGCTGACAGAGCTGCGGGGGGTCCCGAGGGGCCAGTACGACGGGCCGGTGTGTGGCGACGTGGCGTTGACCCCCAAGGTGATGTCTGCAGGCTCCTCAGTGAAGACGTCCCCAGCTAAGCAGCAGCAGCAGCAGCAGCAGCAGCAGCCACAGGCCGCCCAGCCAATGCGTAACCTTCACCAGTCGGGCTTCAGTCTTTCTGGTAGGTTCCCGGTTTTGGTTTGCTTCATATACTGTAGATGTGCCAGCAAAACCTCTCAACCATCTGTTTGTGCTGCACACATGTAGATATGCATGCACTGAAAAATAATAATAATGATAACAATCAATACTATTACAGTGACTCCACCCACTGCACAATTAAAAGACAAAAAAGAAAATGCTTAAACGTAGTCAAGGAGTTGGGAGAGGGGAGTGGCTGAGAGGGAGGGGGATATTTTTTTACAATATTAACAACAACAGCAAAGAGTGTAACAGTGTGGTTCCGGTGTCCTGACATTCTATCCTACCCGACAGATTGTCCTACCTCGTCATACTGCGCATGCGTACATTCGATT
>JAODOY010000004.1:1790449-1814651 GCA_025399855.1 Forbesichthys papilliferus | reverse complement strand
GCCACAAAGGACGGGAACAGAAGGGAAGATAAGATACAATAATGAATAGAAGGGAACAAACAAAGAAACTAAATGATACAGCACTATGACATGGCAGTGTCTGTGTGGTGTCTCATCACTGACTGCATGATGCCTGTCGCTATGCCCACCATGTCCCTGTAAAGACAACTGTTGGTGGGGATGTGATGTCCCATGGCGTTGTAACAGGGACCGCAACACCACCCACTCGGAACAACGGAACAACCTGGATCGCCACAGCAGATGCTAACGAATCTATTGTGCCCCGTTGAAAACCGATGTTGTCAGGTACTGTTTTGTTTGCAATAAATGTCCACACAGTGTCCACAATGGAGAGATTCTGAAGGCGTTATCCAGCTGGAGCTCAGCTCACCTTGTAATGAAAGCTACATTATATAATAATACAATAAGTTAGTACAATAATGTTCAAACAGACACTTCAGTTCATGTTAAACGCACACGCCGGCTCAGCCCGTGTAATTGACCGCAAGGTCACACAGTGTGTCTGTAATGGTGTTCGCCCAGTCAGCCTCCAGTTCAGAGTCTAGACTGAGCACGGGAGCCTCGCCCAAGGATCCCAGGGTGCACCCTTGACTCATGGGGGATCAAGTTCAGAGGTGCAGCTGGAACCGTGGGGGAAAACAGACCAGAAAACAATAAGCCTTTTTGAGCTAGAATGGCTCATTGAAGCAGAGGCAAGCACACCCCCCTGGACAGTGCCTGTATAGTCCCCCCCCCAACATCCATCTCTTTAATGCTTGACACCAAACAGAGACATGAGTCCCATTCAAGTCATTATAGCTCCATGGACCAAACTCACAAGATTCCAATGTCAGTGCAGAGAAGTCGATGCACAAAAATGGTCAGAAATGTACCCATACATCAGGGCTATCCAACTCCGGACCTGGAGGACCGCATGTTTTAGATCTCTCCCTGCTCCAACACGCCTGATTCAAGGTTGTTAGAGGCCTGATAACGACTCGTTCATTTGAATCAGGTGTGTTGGAGCAGGGAGAGATCTAAAACATGCAGGGTGCGGCCCTCCCGGACCGGAGTTGAATAGCCCTGCCATACATCTAAAATGAAGATGGGTATTATGCAAAACAGGTTTTGCTTGGTCTTAGCATAGATCTTTCTGTATTGTTTTAGATATTATAATCAAATATTCAAGGTTTTCTCTAAGAAACAGAATCAGAATTGGTGCTAGTCTTTACCTAAAAACGATCCACCAATCATCTTGATCTTAAAATGTATAGTATGCCTGCCCATTGGTGCAGTCTCCTTTACACTGGATCTTTACACTGGTTCACTGAGACATCACTGGTCAAACATGTTGCCAGTTCTGGTGGTCTACCACCGGTCTAAATAAATGTAGCTTCTCTGGAGAGGGGGCTTAATGGGTCTACAAGTGATCCATGTCTATCAGACCAAGCAGACACAAATTGGAACCTTAATCCCAATACCAGTACGAGCCTATTTTCATATTTGACATGTTAGTTGATATAACAGATAGAGACAGGAGTGTGGATCTTTTTTTTTTTTAGGTCCGGGTTTTTTTTTTAGTATGGCTCAAGAACCTCATCGTAAATACATCTTTGCTTACTTTTGGATGAGCTGAGCAAAGAGGCAATATGGTTGATGGAGAGTTGTTGAGAGGGCGGTTAAAGCTACACTACAAAACAAGACATCCAGAAGGCTCTTCATCACCCTCAAGCAGCAGAAATCTCATTACTTTTACCTGGTATTGCCTCAGCATATAAGCCCAAGTGAAACATTGCGGCATTTCACTTCAAAGTGCTGAGTAATACAATAAGGATCTGCCGTGTTGTTGGTGGAAAATCAAAACACTTATCTGAGCACAGCCATGCTTTGAAATGTGTCCATGGGTATTAACAGGCTTTTGGGTGAAAAAGGGAAATAAAGGGGCATTTTCCAGGTATGCGCATCCACAATTAATGGGATATCTTTTTTTTTTTTTTACTGATATCACATTGTTCTACTTCATATATTTCAGTCTGTGGTTCTGCCATGGGGAAGCAGTGGTGCCAAAGCATTCAACACCACGTCAGTTTCTGTCTCTAAACAACTTCTTCACCACTGACTTAGTCATTAAGACGCAGACATTGCTATGGTTTATTACTGCCAGTCGCACACATACTGTACACACGTGTGTGTGCACACACACACACACAGTGTTTTTTAAGCATCGTCTTCCCATCTTAGGTCTCTCACACAAAAGGAGTCACAAATGATCCGGTGAGGTCTCCACCTGAGAGCACACACATTAACCCATGTTGTGATCATCTGTTTGACTTTGTTATATTCTGCTGTAGCCTACACAGCAGAATATAATGATGCTAATGCTATCTACTAAAGGTATAGCATCAGCTCTTAGCACTTAGCATTTAATGAACGGTTGAAATTAGCACTTAATGGAATGTTGTTGTTTGCAATGGTATGATGCTTAGAAGGTTAGGCCCGATGACTGCTGGTGTCATAACAGAATGTGTGTGTGTGTGTGTGTGTTTGTGGAAGCCTATTCCTTTATTGACAATTAGACATGTCGTCTACTAAATGCTTAGTAGAGTATGGTCATTTCGAAGTATTTGCATATTTGTTTACCAAGCGGTATGTGAGTGAATACATGCAGCAGTGTTCACATGCATGCTTGCCTATACTAGTTCCTCAATATACTATATATTTATATATGCTGTGTATTTGCCTATCTACATGCATGGCTTCATGACAGTCCCAAGATACAGCTCTGCCTTTTTATCGTTCGTAAAGGCCACAAAAGCCTTTCAGTTGCCGTTAAACATCCCACAAAGAGATTCCACACATTTTGCCACTAGGGCACTGAATGAAACCTGAAAAACCTTTCTGACGACAACAATATATCAAAGTGTCACAAGAACAGTGTCGCATAGATTATGTTCTCTGCCCTATAATGTGAGGACACAGACTGCTCCTGTATCTTATAAACACTGTGTGAGGTGTAATACTATATATAAACACACACACACACATTTTGTCTGTAGTGTATCCTTATACTGTAGAGATAATCTGAACTAAACCTACATTAGCTCGCCATGATTGACATTAGCAGAAATGTGCACTTTCTCAAATGATAAAGACATAGCTAGCATTTATAAGTAGTGGAAGTATTTAGCAAAAGGCACCTTACATTATAGCATTACATCATACAGGCACCACATTTTGAACACTACTCGTGTACAAAATGCTAAAGCAGGGAACATAATTTGCCACAGCTGTCTCACATGAAATGTTTCCTCTTTGTACGAAATTCACTGCAGTGTGACCGTTATAGCTATAAGCTAGCACCCACACACACAACAGGCACACTGTTCTAGAAAAGGGTGGAAACATGCAGTGCCGGGAAACCTTACTGTGCCAATCAACTAACAAAGTCACCACTGTGTGTGTGTGTGTGTGTGCGTGTGCGTGTGTGTGTGTGTGTGTGCGTGTGCGTGTGCGTGTGCGTGTGCCTCATTGGAAAAAAGAGATAGGGAAATCTACTAAAAACATGTTCTGCCCATATTGGAGAAAACCTAGAGGTGTGGACAATATGAAAAAAGAAAGAAAACACATCAAATGTCTTTCTTTCTTTCTTTCTTGTGCATAGTTTGGCACAAACCTCCGGGGGTTGACTCTGAAAAATGTTTCTCTTTCAAGAGGCATATTGCTGAGAATGAATGTAAACACAAAGGCCATTTTTCTTTGCCACCCGACTCTGTAAAAATATAATTGATATTGAACAATAACTTGCTTCAAACTTAAAATATTCTTTCCCAACAAACACATGCTCTAGATGTGTGGCCTTTTTCTGATAATTTCACCAAATAACATGGGCAGGAACTATGCTATACGTTCATAAACACACATTGTGTTTCATGAGAGGTTAAAGATAAAATAAAAGTGGGTCCATACTACAAGACTCTGTTCTTGCGTACTAAGGAGCCCACACACTTCTCACACTAGCTGGCTGGCTTCCAGAGTGTTCTCAAATCCTGGGGGAAGCGAGTGTTATTGATTGTTCACATATAGGTTGACAAACACAGGCCCAGTCAGGCTATTAGTTAGTTTGTTCTGCCTTCAGCCAGTGCTGAAACGGAACCCACTACCCCACCATCACAGAGGACATCCACATAACACACCTCCACTACACTAGGAGCACTAGAAACGCCTCAATTCTAGCCATGTATAATATTGTGCATTTTCCTACCTCTATGGTTTTCTAAAAACTAGTCAACCAGGGACTCCTAAACATTTCAAATGTATTATTGGTAGTGCTGTACCGAACGGTTACGTCGACTAATCATCCCAGCACTAATTATTGGTATATCACTGGGCCAGCGAAGTCACTCCAAATTATATTTATGAGCAAACAGTGGGTTAAATGTAACCGCCGTGTCTCACACGTGTCATATAAATGACACACATTGCTACAGACAGCAGCCACGGGCTGTGGCTTTTGTTATTCGATTAGAATCACCTGTCGTTTGACGAGCAACAGCTGTTGTGTCTGCCTTGTGTCGGACGTGAACAGCGCACAATGCGGGAGAAGACGTTGTACTAGTTAAACTTTTATTTCACACATCGGCTGAAGGCTCGCCAACAGGCCCACAAGCCCAAGTGTCATTACTACCTGCTTGGAAGCTCCTGCAGTGTACCAGATGAATGGAGACACAAAGGAGGGCATCACTTTAGCGGCCACGGCAGGGGGTTCTTCTTCCCCCTCATAACACCTGGTGAGCTGTACCAACGTCACACAATAAGAGGTTCCCGGTCTCGCCACACTTTATCAACTGCGACAAATTACCCTGCCCAGTGTCAAAAGCACCGTTCAACAGCGGAATGCAATAAAGGCCCCGGAAAAAATACAACAATCGCACATATGAAGTCATAGGGGGTTAGGCATCTTTGCTCAAGGATGCTTACAGGTAGGTCAACATCGGGGTTCGAGCCCACAACCTTCCGGCTGGGAGCCCAACACCCAGATCACTCGACAATCCTGTGCACCGTTTTATGAGGTGTTAATTGGTAAAACTGTCAAGGTGAACCCCGTCGAAGAACGACGATAGCCAAGCTCTCCCCACATTGATTCTCGCTGCAAAGTCAAAGTTCACGAGATAAGGATGATCTCGGGAGGCTACCATTTCTGAACTATATGCATTCTTTTGTGTCCGTTCTAAATAACATGAATGGCCACAGCAAAGTTGTGGCCATGTACCATAGATGTCAAGTTAAATACAACGGTAGCTATCTGATAGCTAGCGCTATCAAACAAATACATTTAACAATTATCAGAGATAGGAACAGGTTACTGCAACAGGCCATGTGATGTTATTGGGAGTGGAGGATGAGATTATTTCAAAATGATTTCTTTTAGTATTAAATTTGAATTGTTCAATTATTTTAAACCTATCAATCTATTGTTGAGGCTCAACATGTTTGAAAACTACCGCACTAATAAATCTCCTTAAAAGGCAGAAAAGCTGGGATATCCAGTTGTCAGTCAGCAGAGCCATAATGTGCCTTACTGGAGCTTTCTTTATTCCACACCATGGTAATAGGGGACCATGTCATGCATTCAGGCTAATTTCCATTTTACACCCCTTTGATGGGAAGAATCAGATCACTAGCTCCAACACTGACTTTATAGCCCTGGGCACCCTCACACACACACAAACACATCGTATTTATGTGCGTACGTGCGTGTGTGTGTGTGTGGTGGGGGCACATGTGTGTTTTTGTGTCAGCGTTTACAAGCGTGTCATCGAAGCTGTTCTGACATTGATGTTCTATTGTCCATGAACTAGACCGTATAAAATATAATGACAGATTCAATGGCAACCATAGACAGCGCTGTCAATGTTTCAATTATATAAAGTGCTTATTTCCTCTTCCACAGTCACAAATCTGACATGGTCATTTTTGCCCATTGTATGTATGTATAATAATCCTGCTTTCATGTGCTAGAGGAAAACTGCTGGGAAGACATGGAAAGAAATAGTGTTATTTAGGTGCTTTGTAATACCATAAAAACATCTCTTTCTATTACCTCCACACGTCTACAGTATATGTACGGTGCAGTTGATACCGCCAAACGCTGACATTATTTGTGGCTTGGATACTCCCTTCACCCAAGGTTTATCTCTTGCTCATCTTACTCCCATAAAAAGGGCGGGAAAACCTCCATGACAGCCACAGAGCAGCACCCGGTAATTTAGTGGGGATTCAGTGTTTCTGCAGGGCGGATACTTGATGTGTCTCGGAGGCATGGAACTCAAAATATCTCCATGAATCTCTACTCAGTGAAATGCACTTTCTGTAACCTAGGGCTGCCATTTATTTTACCATGATATCTATATATGATTTGTAAGTTTGTTTGTTCTTCATAGCCTTTTTTCCCCCTCTAGCAAACAGACTTGTTTTTCATTAAAATTGGTTGTGTCAAAATGTATTAAAACAAGTAACAATATATACAGTCTCTATTGGTTAACTGCCAGTAATGCCAATATTAACAGTGAATGGCTTTCTGGGATGCTCTCTATGCTCAAAGCAATTGTTAGATAGCAAACAATTAATTTAAAAAAATATTTGTTTTTTTTTAAAATAGTGGATAAAAATGGCATCTGCCCATCAATGTCCACACCCCAATGCCACTGACCAAATATCATGATTCAGGGGCAACGTAGGTTCGCCCTTCAGCCCTATACATATGCCTACATATGCCACCGCTGTGCCAAGAGAGAAAATGAGCAAGGGCAGGCTTTGCATTTGGTCTTTTTCACCGTCTCACTCTCTCATGCCCGTGATTCAATGGCAGAATTGTGTGTGTCAATCACACGTGTGCCTGTGGGGTCGAAGGGGGGCGGGGGGGGAACTAATGAGAGCTCCTGCTGGCACCGTGCAATTGAGAACGTCTCTTCCCCTGCAGGACCCACCCATTCCCCCCCTGTTGTGTCCTCCAGGCCCGGCCACCCCCGCCCAGCGTGACGTGAAGTGAAGTAAGCACACTGCAGAATAGTGTGCAAGGCAGGTTGTAAGGTTAGAGCACAGGGGAACCCTCAGGGCCATCAAGGTATTCAGTGAAGGCCCAACATAATACATATTTAATTGATTTAACCAAACAATTAACAATTTTGAGTTAAAGTTAAATATACAGCTGTTCTTTTTCTCCTAAACTGTGTTTTTTTTTAAAAAGCTACATTCCATGAAAGCAAACTATGGTATACTCGTTGTGGGCTCGAACCCCGGTGTTGACCTACCTTATATTAACCAAGCACGTTTTTTTGTGATAGTTGCTAGGCAGAATAGTCTGAACTTCTATACACCTGTGGCATGGTGCCGGCCCATCCATGAGCATATTGATTACTCGACGTCGGTATCTTCCACGTCCTTCCCCCTCCTGCTGGGTCCTCTGGGTCCCGCCTCCAGCTAAATGAGGTTTCCCAAGCGAACTGTGTTAAAGGTATGGTCAGAAATTGCAAGCTAAATGTAAGCTAGTACACGTTTTGTCAAATTCAACAAATATCTCCTCGCATTTCGCTAGCTTACCCTTCGTAAAAACAATTGATACTGCTACACAGCCCTGGCTCTACATAGGAGCATAAACATTGGGAAACGCCGCTCGGGTCAACGATGCTTCACAATCCATTGTGTGGAGCGGTGCCGTGGTGGTATACCGCTTTGATTTGAACTCAGTTGGCACGCGTTCTTGAGAGTGACTCTGCCTTTAATAGCGACGTGAAGTAAGCAGACTGCAGAACAGTGTGCCAGACCATTTGTAAGGTTTGAGTAATATGTGCTGTCAATAATTCATTGTTTTATTGTTTATATGTTGGGTTTGTGATCTATATCATAATGTTTTTTGTTTTTTTTGTTTTTTTTAAATGGTGATGACTAAATGACCTCGTCATGGAGAGCATGGGTTTGAGAACCGCCTTGCTAGAGAGCCTCATTTGCTGCCTGGCTCATCTACTGCGTCTGGGTCTGTTTGCATGCACGAGCTTTCACAGTCACACAAAACAAAGACAGGCAATTATGTCTACAATGGGATTGCGACTGCAGCAGAGTTTTTACTGTTCAATAATCGTTTTTCTTTCCCTCCTCCCATACCATTCATCACTTTTGACCTTTTTTATTTATTTAAAATGTGCTGTTGCCAAATGTCCAAATGAAAACGGTGCTCAAATAATATATTAAAAATGCCTCAGCTGAATTGCCTATACTGTTTTAAGGTTAACAATGTTTAGAATAAAGAAAAGTGTTATATTTAAATTAAATGTGGGAACAGGTGGCGGTGACTGTTGGACAGGCTCCAAAAAAAGGCCAGGAATGGATATGACATTGACGTAACCTCCCTGCCAGTCAATCACTCAAAACTGGCCACAGCGGGGGCTGTCTACTACCTGGATCTGCATGTGCCTTCTGTATCATGCACCCATCACCATTTCCTGTCCATAACCCCCTCTGTCCCCCACTCCAACCCCACGCCACCCCCCAAACGCCACTTTTGCTGTACAGAATTGCTGCCAAGAAATCAGAATAAGCAGGCCCGAAGTATCACATCGGACCTGTATCCCAGACGACAGCCAATCGCTTGGCAACCACCTGTTTCTACGGGCGAGGCAGCAACGAGTGACTAATGAGACCGTGTGTGTGTGTGTGTGTTGGGTTGGGAGGGGTCCAAACATAGGAAGGGGAAAGGGGGATGGGGGGGGGGGCATTTATAATTCATGTCAGGAGAATTATCATCAGCAGTGTGGCGTTTGGAATGAATTATTGATCATGTCTTGGGAGCCTTATGTAAAAACATGCAGTAAGTGGGCTCTGATGGACAGGGCCTGAGAGAAGATGAGACGGGGGGGGGGCACAAATGTGACTACTAGAGAAGGGATTGTTTTGACCGTCTGCAGCGGAGGAAAAAATAAAAAATAAACTGGTTTCCTTGGGGAAGAAACCAGCTATAATGACAGCGAGGTAAAGGGGCAAATGTGTGAAAATGTGCCTGTCTTGACACTTACAGTATGTTTCAAAGAACGAACCAACCAACTCTTAACAAATCGGGGCTAATTAGTAGAATAATTACTTATGGTTTACGTTTATAGTTTACGAAGACTCATTTATTAGTAGGTTCAATGCTTTCAAAATATACTGTAGATGATATTGCTTTGTGTGTTATTTTAAAGTTAAACGTAAACTTCAGACACATCCTTTGCATTCGCCCTGTTAGTTACAGTTAAATGCGTTACGTCAGATTTAATTTAGCAGCCTTGAGACTGACCGGCTATACGGTCCAGGGCAATAACCCCCCTCTTCAGTTGTCAAGACATTGAGGGCGTGGTCCACTAATGGAAGCGGAAACACCGACCCCGGTGTGCGACCCGAGTCCATTTGACCCTGGCGAGTGACTCCATCACTTACTGCACCCTCTCCCACCCGAGTGTGACAGGCACAGATGGAGCGCTGCCGTGCAGCTATCTAGCTTGACGTCGGGCACAAACCATCAATCGATATCATACAGCCTCCACGATGGAATAGCACGATCGAGTGCCTTAATGGTTTGTACACTTTGAGCTGTTGTGACTCCTGGGAAGAAGCCTTTCATAGTGTGCATAGACGTTGGCCCCCTTCCCCAAACATTGTGCATAGACGTTGCTCACTCCTCCCCTCCCAAACATAAAGCAGGAATAAAGATGTATAAAGATCCGAGTCCGAATAGTATTAATGACCAATCACGTCCTTTAGAGCAGAACTGAGGCAGAACACTGTAACTGAAATGCAATCTTGGAAAAAACAGGCAACTACAGTAATTTTGCTATTTATTTATTGATTTTTTATACATGGGTTTTTGCTTTTAAAAATTAACCAAACTTAACAACGTCATTCTTACAAAACAAAAGTGGACAGAAGAGGAAGTCGTCTCCCGGATATCCTAAACATTGAAAATATACATTTTTTTAAAAATGTGCACCCCTTTTCCCCCAGAGGCTTAATCGCCGTCAGACGTAGCCGATGCGTAGCCGATGTTTTCCGAGATTGGGGGAGGGGGGCCCACAAAGTTTCTCGTTTTCACTAGCGACTAGCCATTTCCAGCCACACGGCCCAGGGAAGGAAACGAAAAGGAGCCGAGTGCTTCGCAGCAACAGAGGAGGCAATCAAACAACTGGCGTCCAGCAGTAATCACACCGTTCTGACACAATAGCAGACTACAGCGGGCCGCTGGCTGCCTGGCTGTTATCACAATGCACTCGCACCAAGGCATGGCTGTGAGATGGATTGGCACGAGGGGAGGAGGACAGGAGGGGAGGAGATGGATGGGGCCAGTTGAGATGGAATAGACGGAGCTGAAGGGCCCAAATTAAATCAGGGGATTCTGTGTTTGTCCACAGAGTTTCCTCCTCATCATTTATGCCCCCGGTATCAACACGTTTTCTCCATACACGCCCACCGCCAACACAATCTCTTCTCTCCTCTTGGCCAGGGCTGCAATGCTGCCGCAATGGGCTTGCGTGGTACAAATAACTGGTTACTTCTGTGGAACAAATTACACGTTTGCACTTCAAATGGCGTGATCTGTTGTAAGAATGCCATTCATCACCCTGAGATGCCTTGTTATTTTTGATAGGATCTATGTATCAGAAGAATGACCACATTTTGTAAGGGGGTCATAGATTGTGTCCTTATATTGGATATATTATTATTATTATTATTATTATTATTATTATTAATAATGGTAAATGGTATGTTGCTGTTGTTGAATTTGTAAATATAATTGTAAATGTAGAACACCGTCAAATCCAAAACAAATCTCTAAAGTGACACGCTCACTGGTGGCATGCCAACTCATATTATAACTAAACTGTCTTCTTCCGTATGTTTTCCTCCGTCATCGCAAGGATAAATGCACTATAGATTGTTTTGGGAATGGTTTTAAACCACGGCCCAGTGTTTGGGAAATTGCCTGTTGTCTTTTAGATCACTTCAGGCATGTGGCTGCTGTTTCCTATAAGCTTTAAGTCCAATTTCTCACTCAAACGCAGCATGTAAATGAAGACCAGTCACCTTGACACTATGCTATCAAGCCAATGATTGTAATTTGGGGAAGGCGCTGCCACTTTACAAGTCAGTCAGTCATGAATCAAACGCTGTTTATGTGAAACAGAAACAGATATAACACCGTATGCATTTCAATTGAACGCTATTCCCTTTAATGAAGACAGCAAATCTGTCAGAAGGCTTCCTTCCTTCCTTCATTCACCGCGTTCCCGTCACAGACGGAAAATCACCAAACTGTTGATAGATGGTTAACAGGTGCAGTGTAATTATGCTAATCATGGCAACAGCCAAATAAACTGATTGCCATGTTCATTTAAATGACACCAGTGTTCCTTTGGTGGCTAATTAAAAAGCTTGGGAGGGAAAGTAACACACGGCAGTTGGATTTGGATGGAGGGAGGTTTAAATAAAAGTGTTCTCATGGGCTTACTGTAATAAGCTGTATTTCATTGGCTTAATGATGTCGTAATGAATTTCTAATGATGGGGGATGGGTGGAGTGGAGCAGAGAATTGCAGTATGGCGGTGGTTGGTGCTCGTGTGTTTCCATGGACTAGGTGTGCCGAGTTGTGGAGCGTGTGCAAAATATGTTATGAGGGTTAAATGGAGATCAGATGAGGAGGTGCGAATAAAAATCACTAGCGGGGAAGAGAGCAGGACTCATATATATGCGTGTGCTCCATCTGCTATGGAATTGGAGACAGCAATTACAGTCTCTAGCACCATGCCCACTTGGCGTCATATCCATTTTCTTGGGACCCGCGAGAGCCCCACAAAAAATGGGGAGGAGAGGCCGGGGGAAATGACCTCTGGTGACCCCCCTTTTCTTCCACGCACACACACATACAGGTGACATTGAGATATGAGATGAGAAACGAAGGTGGAAGGTGATTATTGTTTTAGATTAAGTTGATTTTGAAGAAACATCCTTTTTGGCCAACAACTCCTTGGAGATCTATAAAGAGACACTCCCTGAATAAAAATAAAAAAAACACCACATTTGTTTTCATAAGCGTCGGAATTGAATTGTGAATTCACCTCTGGCTCTAGTCAGAAGTCACCTTGGCTAGTCCTTTGTCGTCTTCTTCTTCTACTAATAATAATTATTCTCACGGCAAACTATTCCCCTTGGTATTGATATGCCTATATCCTACTTTAAACAGACATTTGGCATATGTCAAAAGAACCAGGCCTTCAAATCATCGTGGTGCCAAGCACATGTCATAGTCCCATGGCTGTAGTATGGCAACAGTTTTGAGTCTGTAAAAATGCTTATGGTTCGACAACACGTGAAAGCTACAGCCACGTGTAACCATTTTCTTTGTAAGAGAGTAATAGTAGTACAAAGAAACATGGCGACACTCGTAAGAAATCCCTTTGTTTGGTAAGGGAATGTGTAATCACAGAAGCTTTTGTGTCCAACAAACAGAAAAGAAAAAAACGAAATGCAGAAAGTCAAACAATACACTGCTTCAAGGAGCAATTCTTACTCTCAGCACAAAGTGTTTTTCTTTTTTCCTGTTTTGTCGATTCATGCGACGTGTTCACTATTTCAATGTATGCCGCATTAGAAAGGATCTGCTCGGTTCAATATATTATAATGTGCCGTTTGGTCTTAATGGAAAATCAATGGTGAGACAAGCATGCCACCTCGGAGAGCACATTTCCAAATTGGCGTGCGGAGGGCCTCCCGTGATTGATCCCGACTGCTGTCAGATATTAATATCATTGACTGTGGGCTCATTGACTCTCAGACGTCGTCCTGCGGTTCATCTACAAAATGCCACCTGACTCTTCCCGTTCTTTTTTATTCCCTTTTAATACGCTTTCATTCATCACACCTCGTTCTCCTCAGCAATGGGGCTGCTCGGAATGCAGCCAGGTGAATGAGACAGGTGGTTCCAACATTGCTAAACTAACCCTCGTCGCTAAGGGACACACCTCATCTGTGCGCTGCGTTCAGTCCTCTGCGTTGTTCTCTTCACAGCCAATGTAACCGTTCAGAATACGCACACCGTGGCATCAACTGCCCCAGTCACTTTTTACCAGTTAACACACTGTGTCTGGATACCCACTGAAATAGCAGGGCAGAGAGAGCACACACGGACGCACACACACACACACACACACACACACACACACACACGCACGCACGCAGAGATACACGCACACGCACGCACGCACAGATACACACGCACGCAGGCAAAGCCAGGCTCTCCATTACAGCGAAAGGGATTAGAGACAACGGGGGGAGCGAACCCACTTTTAAATAGCTCTGGGATCAGCCACACATGCCGACACCTCAGGGCCACGGAGGGCAAGAGAAGCTCAGGCCGAACCAGGGCGTGCTCACTGGGGCAGCCCTCCACTCCGCTCCCCTCCACAGACATTACAGCTAATCCTGTGACCAATTGACATTTCCCAAGCCCCGCCCCTTTCACTTGCCCTACCTAGTTACTGTAACTAGGTAGGGCAAAACACAGTAGAAAGTGATTACAGCAAAACAGACAAGTTGATTGAAGGTTCTGTCAGATTCCAAAAAATTGTTATTGGAGGGCATGCCAAAAGGGGCGGGGCTTGGGAAAGGCCAATTTGTGCATCGACGCAAATACTTTTTCTACATGTATCCATTACATAAAGGGGAGTATCGTGGTTCGTTCATTTGTTTTAGTTTCTTTAAAGCCTGTACACAACAGCTGTTTCCTACGCCTTGCGTTATCCATTTTAATAGGACACTTTTGGCACGCATTATCACAGTAAACATTTAAATTGGGTCAAAGATTTATAATGCTCGGCTTACAATATACTTACAATGAGCAGTAACATTTTAATGGGTACATATTTTAATTCCCATTTCTTCGTCATATTAGCCAATTGTGGCCACGAACGAGACATTGTTACTGCTAGGCCAAAGCACACGTTCGAACAAACAGGTTGCCATGGAGCAGAGGTGAGCTTAATTTAGCGATTCAGTCAGTGATTAAAGGGACAATGACTGACCCTAAAGTCACCTGGGCTATAATGCAGATATACAAATAGAACATGTATTTTATCTCTGCTTAACCCACGAATATGACATAAATATGGACAATGCTTATTGGCTGTTTATAACAATTAAACCAAGCTTCAGCTCCAGGCACGTATTGTACAAAACATGACTGCTATGACAGGAACTGCAGTGTAAAACAGCACAGAAGATTTGAACGAAATGAAAACATTCAACTGAGGTTTTCAACTACAGGCGCCCCTTCAGAAGGGCTGTAAACATTTTGAACTGAAAATCTTCTATGTTTACTTGCGATTCATCTCAACTACATTCAATGTATGTCATGGGTATGACAGACAACAACCAACTTTGTTTTTAAAAAATAAGCCATGCTGACAGATTCAATTATCCAATCAAGAAAACTATTCCTCCCTGTTATTTAAACAGGACAAATAGCTCATTGTCGTTTCAGTTCATTGAACTTAAATTATACATAACGCCATACTGAACGCAACCATGGTATGGAATATAGAGTTCCCAGACTGATATGTAAACTATAAAGACTTGGATCTTGGAAAATCCAGTTTTGCCAGGTTAAATATAGAGGTTGTGAATAGAAGTGGACTGGAAAGATCCACCAACCATTAATGTCTCCGATTTATTCTTCCTTCAGACAGGAAGAAATGGAGAACAGCCTTGAGCAGAGAGAAGTCTAATAATATTATAAGCCAGGTCAGCATTCTGTACATCAGTCAATAATAGTTCAGCGATACGTGGAACACAACAGATTATTCATTCTTATTGTGATAAAACCAGCTATACTAACTCTTTTACTGTCACCAAAGCGGACAATATTATTCTCCGTTTTGCGCTCATTTAAAACGTTTTTTCAAAAGCCATTTTGGCTGACAAATGCAAAATGGAGCAAATAATGGCTGAGCGCACACAACACTGATTCATGTGCCGATTGAGCGGTTGGCCCAACGCGTGTCTGGTGGGTCTGTGACCTACCTTGCCGAAGTCTCTGACGTCAAATAGGTCAAAGGGGTCGAACAGCTCGCTGTTGCGCAGGCCAAACTTGTCATGGCACACCTTGAGAAACGTCCGGATATTCTTCAAACACAGAAACTGCAGGTGGAGGAAATGGAAAAAACAGAAAACATTAGTGTGGAAGAAAAATAAATAAACATGGGGAAGTATTTTGAAAAACATTTTCCAGCAGTGAGGTTAATATTGCCCATCAATACAGCACCCTTTTTTAGCTACGTTTAATTTCCTGGTTGATTATTGACTCGCTCTCCATTTCCTCTTAGCAGGACTGAAAAACACCTGAAAGTGTACACAATGGACGACACGAGAAACTAGTAGCACAATAAGCCCACGACTTGCAGTTAGCAAACACCTGCACTGACCGTTAGCAAACACCTGCACTGAGGTCAAAGTGACACCAGGTTTAATATTGACAACAGCCAATGCTGTCCACTAAGACCTGGCCCTCAGTACCATCCAACATTGAATTAACTCTCTATGAGACAAACATCGAATGTTGTTCTGCATTGGGTACAAAAATTACTTTTTCAGTTTGGCTCACATGTTCCAGGGTTATTATTTATTAGTTTTGGAGCCCGAGCCAAATAGAGGCTGGAAAATAAAACGACAACGTACTTGTAGAATAATTATATTTGCTCAATACACATACACATGAATAAAACTGTTTAACCATTCAGAAATAGAGATAGGGCCTCCGTACACACACACACACACACACCACCCCATCTCTCTCAGTCATGTGTGAAGAAGACATTATCTTTCCCTGCAAATTCAGATTCTGCACAGATATGCCCTTTCGTTTCTCTCTGTAAGCAATAAACGTACATCGGTGGTCATGGAAACAGAATGGGAGACACAAAAGGAATTGCTATGATAGGCTTTGCCAAAGACAACACTCGAGCGTGTATTGAGGTTGAAGGTTTGTTGCATATCTTCAATACCGTTGCATAACGCTAATCCAAACAAGCTCTGACAGCTTTCTTTTACATTTACTTGGTTCTAACCAGCGCATAAATGCTTTGTAAGGCTAACTGCCAACATTGTCCATTTCATAATCTTCTAGTTTGCATAATTTATTCGTATAAATCATTGAACCAATTAGCTATCACATGTCCGTCAAAATCTTCCAACAACCAAAATGTTTGAAAGAACAAACGGATGCGATGAAGTCATTTGTATTCTATTCAGATAGGGCTCCATCTTGGACACGCTGAGCCGTCTCCCTGGGCCACACCTGACAGTCTTGCTGACTCATTGTGTATTCACACGCGTGCCTCCGCTCCACGCCGGTGTCACTGCAGTGACCCCCATAAGAGAGTCGCACCAGACAGTGACAGGCGTTGCGATTGGACGCCACGCACCAAGTGACATTTGCGAGCATAGCTGAGGTTATCGTGCCTGGCGATCCTCACGTGTGTGCAAGGAGGGGAAAAAAAACAGGAGGCTCATTTTCCCAGCTCTGGTATGAAAAGGTAACATTTGCAGGGAGAGAGGAGAGGAGATGGGAATCGGGGGCCGAGGATGTGGTCAGACATGCTAATGTATGCTGGCAGATAAGTACCGGTGGAGAGGAGTTATTATGATCCCTGGCAAAAACACAACATCTGGAGCATAGAGTGAAAACCACTCCTGGGACACGGTCAGCTAGCACCTCAACAGTGCGGGAAGCCTGCCAACTCATTCATGTGGGATTACAGGTATGGTGTCTCATTTATAGCTGGAAAGTCCATTCTCGTTTAGTTTTATGTGATCGGAGGAGTCCACCGAACACTAAATTAATAATGATTCATGTAGTAGTCATCATATCATTAAAAAGGTGGAGTTAGGGGTGCTGGGGAACGATTGTTGATCAACACAAAGACACCTCTCCCTTCAATGTAATAGGGTGCTTCCTTATAAGCCCACCCTCCGCCTTCTCCCGCCACACTGGAAACACAATGCCATGGCTAAGAGAGTGTGCGGTGCGGTCTGCACCACTTTGTGTTCCCATTAAGAGAGCTGTGTAGAATCACCTTATCGTCACCGTAAAACAGCATGTAACCATGGCAGCACATACAGTACACTACTGCCATGGCTGCTCAGACAATGGAGAAAGCTCAGGTGTTCATCATTAGCAATCAGGAGACCTGCTAGCACCACGGAAATGAAAGCAGACAGCTCTCCGATGGCAGCAGAGCACCAAGTGGCAGCACAGTTGAATTTTAAGGAATGATTACCCGGTGAATGGACCCTTTCCAATATCCTGCTATAGGAATTCATGAATACATTGGCACAGATACACGGTTTCATCTGTTCCGTTCTTTAAAGTGTTGCAATATATACTTGTAATATAGGTGAATTCATAAATGTCATACACTTACATACGCACAATGTGTGTACATGATCCACAAGCTGGATTTGGAGTATGACAAAACAAGCAATCCCAATGTTCACACAAGAAAATTAAATTGCTCGAGAACATAACAGTATATAAATCCTGGTGGACCCTATACAGCCGAACCTGATCAATAGCACTTTGGGGCTGAACAAGATGTTAGCTTTTTGGAAACAGAAACGCAGTACCTGGAAATGAATAGCAATTGCGTCGATATCCACATCGCATGCTAGTTCAGTCATAATTTTAAGATGTCATTTACTGTACCTTCTGCGCCACTAGAAAGTGACTATGGTCTAAATAAGCACAGTCAGGCATCTAATCGATGAACACAATAGTTAATTGAACCGCATATTTAGTAGTATTTAGGCAATTCATTTATTAATTTGGTGGCATGATCCTAGTTCAAAACAACAGCCTAATTCTATGATGAAAAGCCACGAACTTCAAACCAAACACCCGGAGGGTATTTCTTTCTTTGTAAGATAAGGATGTGATGGGTGGTGGTTTGTTCATAAACATGCCTGTGCATCTAAGAGAGTGCTTTTTCTTTACCCTGTTAAACGTGTGTGAAAGGATGCAAGCATACTTGGTTCCCATTGTAAACATTTCTGTAAATAATGCACGAGCTAGTGTGTCAACCCAGAAATCACAAGTTGGCTGACATTCCAAACAGCCCCCTGTAGAATCCCCCCTCTTCCAGAGCTAACCTGCTCGTTCCTTGCGACGCGCACACTCCACACAAACCCTCTGCTGCACGTATGGCGCACTTCCTTTCAAATTAGGAAGAGAATCGTCCCAGAAGGCGTCAAGTGACAAGGAGGGAGACGAACAGAGAGGAGGGAGAGGAGAAAGGAGGTGTGGGGAGGGGAGCAGAGCGAGGATGAAGGCAGGCGCGGCAAGCGGAGAGCGAGGAGATTGCCTGCAGGGGGTCTCCGCGGCGCCAGACTCTGAGACTGGAGGTTTCCTGTGATCCCGGAGACGACGGCTCCTCTGAACGCACGCTCAGTTGAGCCACAGAGAGAACCCGGGGAAGACATGATGAGATAAGAGGAATTATGGGAGTTGAGAGAGAGAGAGGGGGGATGGGGTGGGGGGGATCAGTAAAATAGGGGGTAGCAAAGTAACAAAGACCTGTCATCCACCCCCTTCCCTCCTTCCCAAGAAGGAAGAACAGTGTATTATCCCATTATCCCTCTGGGAAGGCATGGATTATCTGCACAGCCTCCCACACGGTCTTACCAAAAAGGAAAAACACATTAGAGCGCTCTGCTATAAACCCTGAACCACAACAAGTGTGTGTGTGAGGAAGGGGGAGGGTAATCGGGCAGATGGGGTGTTTGGGGGTAAAGGGAGACAGGTGGGAGAGAGTGGGGGAGGGTGTTGGGGGTGTTGGAAGGGGAGCGGGAGATGTTTTGCCACACCTGCCTCTCTCCAATGCGACGCAGGAGGGGAACATGACTAGTGTGGGAGGCCAAGTGAAAACAAGGCCCACGGGGGAGGCAGAAGGTGTGGTCTGTGGATAACGGAGGGATAAACCAATGGGCACACATAGGAGGAGAGGAGAGAAGGGAGGAGACTCTGTGGGCAAGCGCCGCGGCAATACTCTATTCGGTTGTGTGAGTCACTGCAGTGCACACCTTCAGGAAAACAGGGAGGCAAGGTGAAACAAGAAGGAGCATAGGCTGATACGCTGAGAAGAGCCTTCGACGAGCCTGGCGCACACAATGCTGGCAGACGGACGGACGGACGGACGGGGGTGTAGATTTAGAAAAGACGCACGATGAGGTGTTCTCACGGTGTGAACATATTAGTTCATGAAGGTGGATGCACGCACACACACGGAGTCAAATATGAAAACTGAATGAAACCGCTAACTGATGTTGCAAACAGCCACACCCAATGATTGGGTTGGGATTTGCCGCTCGATTCCCAGAGGGGATTAACCAACATGTGGGGGTCTGCCATCACACTGGCAGTGCCTCTTCGGGGTCACCCAGAAGTTAAACTCAGTCAAGAGGAAAGCCCTGCTCTTGTTAATTGGAGAGCAAGATGCCACATGAATAATGCATAAAGGACTATATGCAAATGTTAATCTGATTGTATTACCGCTCAAGGCCTTCAGGCAGACACTCATCGACCACTACTAGTAAATTGAACACAACTCCAGACAGATAAGGAAAGAGCGGCTGCTTGTCTAGTGAGACTCACGTGGGCAACCAAACAAAGGCTAACTAGGAGGTTTAAATGAGGTTAATCTCCATTACAAAAAGAATAAAATACATATTAGAGCCGTTATTCCAAAGGGAAATGTGTCCACTCTATCTGAGTACGGTACCGAATAGCAGGATAACGAAGGTGCGTCCAAAGTCACCTTGGGCTTTAACTGCATGCAGGCCTGAGATAAAAATGGTTTTCAGATCCAAGAAGAAACCTATTAGTTAAACTAACGTGCCAACAGCAATGTGTGCATCGCACAGCTGTGCGTGTAAACATATAGAAGGATAGTGGCAGGAGGGATATGCTATTGTGGGCGAGCGAACGTGTCGAATAATACAAATCGAGAGAGAGGCAATGTGTCTTGAAGGTCCTTTTCTCTCTCCACTGGAGCGGAATAAACCAGAGCGAGGAAGTAGGAGCCTCTCGTGGATCATGGAGAAACAAAGAGACAAAGAGAAAGTGTTCCACGGAAATGGGTTTTACATTTCCCATGTAGAATGCTAGCAAGGCTCCGCCCGGCTATGCACTCACATAAATTTATTTTGCTGAGATTATAGTCTGGAAAACCTGTTCGCATTAGCGTTCGCACAGCCGCACTGCTGGCAGCCCGATCAGCGTGGGTTAGTGAGATGACGTTGAATTCAAGAGTGTTTCGAAATGGTGGTAAAGCTAGATGAGGCGATCAAAAACATTGTAGCAACGCCTTATTGGTTCAGGGCCGTCCAATAGTTTCAAAATTAACTAGAGTTATACGCCAAGTAGGGGGAACATTTCTGAATGGAGCGTAGCCAGACCTATTCACAAAGCGAATATGGTATGGTTACACCAGGCTAGTAGAACGCTGTTGTAAAATACAAATCCTTTTATGCATGTGGTAGCCTAATTGTGCTGACCCCTGCATGTAACATTTTAAGTTAATTCAGTTATTTTAAGTTAATTCAGTTGTTTTTTTTAATGCCCAAAAATGGGACAATTAATGAATATCGCTGCTGTGAATCAAAGGCATGACCTCTGAGTCAACAATCATCACGTTGGTTATGGTTAGACTATTAAATAAATCAAGCAAAATAAATTTAAAAAATATATTACGTTAGTTCTATCTTGACCTGATGAGTCTATTTCCATTGACCTTAACATTTCCTCCCTCTTCAGTGAGCTAGTAATATTTCAACGCACTTTCTGTGAGAGTAAAAATAACAACCAATCCAGTCTCTTCCCTTGGTTACTGTGTTCCCACAAAGGCCTTTATTCACCTCTGAATGAACTGCAAGCATTTTACTATCAAAGGGATGCAATGTGATTAGACGACGAATGCAATACAAATTGTCATGGTCTGTGTAGACTCATGAATTCACGCTTTTGAATTCACTTCCTGTAACTTAGTAGCAACACTAAGGTCTCTGCTTGTTCCAGAGATATTTAGTACTTCTTACATTACAAATTAAATTACATTTGCCAAGATATACCTTGTGCGATATCAAATAAAAAAAAAACAATCCTCAAGATACACACAAGCCATTTGAGAGACGATTAAGAGTTGTATCTTCCGTAAGCAGTAGTACCACTGGTGTAGGGAAAAAGCTCGTGTTAAAGGTCATCTATAGTTAGGTTTTCAGCAGATACAAGGGCTGATGAATGTAAAGAAAGTACCAGACAAAAACCCCAGAACTCCACGGATCAATGGACAGGTAATTTATGACGCCGGACTATAGAGGAGAACTGCATCTATCTTCTCTGCTGTGAGTTTTCCTCACTAGTCATTTATCATTGCAGTGATTTAGATCCCACAGCCCACCCATTTGTCCCATGGAAAACAAAACACAGGGCTTGCATAATGTGGAGGCTGAACATATCTAGACAAAGATCCACAAAGGCTAAACATTAGGGCTGGCCCGAATATCATTTCACATGCTTCAAGTTCTTGTTTGTATTTCCGAACGAGTGTTTGAATACTCTTTCTCAAAATTACATTACGGAACAAGTTTTCTAACCTCTTTGAAATCCATGCGGGCAGTCAGGACTGTTTGAGGGCTTTCAATAGGCTATGAGGCTACAATAGCAGGTACAACGGCAGACCACAATGCAAACCAGAATGACCCAGCGCTACATGCAAGTAAATGGAGAGGTCCACGGATTTCAGCATAATATTGCCCATAATTGCTCTGGGGGCGTTAATGTTATATACTCAAAATATGAATTAAGTGCCTACGATAAATCTGAGGCCACCACAGTATTTCTGCAGAGAACTGTTAGAGTGATACATTGACTTTGTTTCAGGCCATGCATGGTAGCTTTAGCTGTCTATACTATACTATGTGCTGCCTCCACAGCACAATTCCATTGGTGACACGCTTAAAAGACCAAAAGCGTAACATTTTTGCTTCATTGAAATGCATTACAATTATCATCTTTCTATGAATTCAAAAATCGTTGGCCCCTCCTTGCGGCAAGGATTAGACCTATGGATTCGACTGACAGATCAATTGAACCAATAGGGGCTGTGTATAACCTTCATTAGCCAAGACAATCGGTTTTTGAGCTTGAAAACCAAATACCTACTCATCAAACAAATACCCGAACCCGAGTATTCTGGGCCAGCCCAACTAAACATCATGCTTTAAATAATCTATTGGCCTGACTATGCAAACGTGGAGTGGGGTTTGCAGCAGCAAAGATGGTAATATTTTGTGTTTTGACACATAGCAATTAGACCAACATCATCTCTACTGTAACGCCTCAATTGCCATGGTTCAAAGCATTATGCAACATCCACAACCAGCTAACTGACTCTCCTATAGCGAACACCTGCATCTAAAAGAGGCTGGCACACAACCTGGGTCACATCCCCCCCAACAAAACCAGAGCTTGTGCTTGCTTTCATCGATGCAGCTATGCAAAAATTGCGTTGGCTACTATGTTAAGTTGTGTGTTTTTTCTACCTAGCCATTCAAAATATTTCACTACATTTTAAATATGTCCATAGGGGCTTTCACCGTTTAACACGTCATTGGCAATTATCGCAAAAAAGTATCAAATTAAAGAAGTTGCTTGCGTGCAATGTTGATGAAGTGGAGGTTCAGGTGGGCTAATAGGGGCACAACTCTGAGCTCTTAGTGGTGACTATATCTCCCATGCTCCGTTGCCACGCTAATGCTATTAACATGGAGAACAGGCTGTTAATTACCCATCAGCTCTGGGGCTGACCCTGGCCCACTTTAATTAGCATTCACACAGCTTGGGTAAACACTCATTCAATCATCACACGGCTTTGCCCACAACACGCCATACAGCAAACAGCCAATTTACAGATTAAATGATTGGACTGACTGGCTATTGTGAAACAGAATTTGCATTCACTCCGATATTCGCAGGGCGGTGGGAAAATGTTTTCCTTTAACTGATACAGAAAGTGTCTGTTTTATATAAAAAAAACATGGCAGCAATCCAGTAAACATGTTTTGTGCAATGTTCAGGTTGCTGGGATGTAGTGTCATGAATAGTCAATAATGCACATTTTCCACATTCTGCACTGCCTGCACGTTATCCTCTGTGTACATGGCACACTGCTATTGGTCACCTCAGTTACTCTGTTATTGCACTGATATTGAAAAAACAGTCAGTAGTAGATGTTTATGAGTATTTGTAATTGCCTGATCTACTGGACAAATACAAAATATGTCCAACATTTAATTTAACCAAAATGAAAAGATGTACCCACCAGGTACGCAAATACATAATTTCAAGATTATAATCAATCATCTCTGACTTCTCCTTCCATTCCCGTTTACTGCATCGTGTCAATCAAGTTGGGGCATGTTGAAAACCAACTGTAAATGGAATGTTGTGATAGATGGGAGAACATTGAATCTCATCAGATGTGCTTTTAGTATAAAGCACTGATTTAAAAATGTTTCACCCCAAACCGTCCTAAAACAAAACATTTCCTATATGTTAACTCAAGCCACCTTAATTCTATTCAATGGCAACTATCTTATAGTGACACTATACAGATCATTACAATCATCCATCCAACAGTAATTAAGTAGCGGCAATTGTGAGCTGGTTAAGCTTGTTTGACAAGCATGATATCACCTTGTTTGGAGAGTTATTTCAGAGCCGGCTTTGACCCTGCAATTAAAGGTTCGCAGTTGACAGTGCACATTCTATGTGGCCAAATTAAACCGCTGCATTCACACCTTAATAAGACAGTTAAAGGTCAACGCAGAGCATCCTCTGTCACGCTGCATCAGGTTTCCTGGCTTAAAACGCCACTGTATTTCACCCCCCCATACCTCTCCTCTCGAATCAAACCCGACGGAAATGTGTGGCACTGTCCCTTGCAATTAATCATCAGAGATAGAAGCTTTGTCATAATGGGGGGAGAGAGAGAGAGCCTAATCGCTTTGTGGATACATCGCCGCCTCTCCTGGGACTCATGAGACCACTGCCTCCGTCCAGCGTTCCTCCACC
>JAODOY010000004.1:1767509-1790349 GCA_025399855.1 Forbesichthys papilliferus | reverse complement strand
GCAGTTCTGAAGGCGAAAGGGGGTCAAACACAGTATTAGTATGGTGTTCCTAATAATCCTTTAGGTGAGTGTATGTGAATTTACCAGAAAAAGATAACAGGCTTTGCTTCCAAAACAGGCCTTGCCTCCAAAACAAATGTTGCTCATTTTACGATAAGTACAATATAAAATATTTAACGTGGCTGTCCAATGTATGCCCAATCAGTGCACTTACCAAGTTTAAATTATCACAGCTATACATGTAAACAGTCTGTAAGGGCTTTTAGTATCTTCATTACATCATATGCATTAGCTTGAGCCACCAAAACACAATTCATAATAATATCAAGTTCTTAATAGAGTCCAGACATGACCATTATTTACTTTTACAGGACACACAACCAACAAGTTATGTGTTCCAATGTCTTCTTAATTCATATATTTTCAAGCATGCATCTGCTACATTTTGCCACACCACACTCAAACAAACAACCGTGGCAGGTAGGCCTATCATCAAGGATTCAGGCAAGGTGCCATGCAGACAGACACCAACCATCCGGTGAAGCAGAGTTGCCAAGCAGACAGAAAGACCATAACAACCTGCTGATACAGCAGGTCTGCCAAGCAGACAGACAGGCAAATAAGACTATAATATGTTGGACAGACCTGCCAGCATTGTTGACTGGCCAAGTAGGAAGACAGAACAGACAGAATTAACAGACACTATACATACATGAAAAGCAGGTAGGTGGGCACATGTACAAAGTATATCATGATTTGTCATCCATAATAGCACCATATAACTATATGAATAGCACAGGGGCCACATTAAAGTGCAGTCTATCACACTGTAGTAAAAGTTGGTAACATGATACAATGTTACAAACATACTCAGTAACTGCATGGCCAAGCCTTCAAAATATGGTCAGTGTTTACATGCAGCAATACTGACACTGAAAGTATCAAATGTATTTGGTAAACATGTTCAAGTGTAACTGCACCACAGCGTGACTCTGCACACAACTACTTTGAAGAATGTATAACTTAAAGGTAAAGTTGCTTTTTTTGTCACATACATGCGATGTTTTAAATGCAAAATATGTTTTTTTTGTTTAACCCATCCCTCAAGGGAGGTACCCAGGGACCAACTCCAGATGTATGCCAGTGTCTCTGGTCAATGGCACTGGCAGAAAAGACTGAACTTGACATGTTTTTTTGGATGTGGGGGAAACCCATGCAGACACAGAGAGAGAACATGCAAACTCCACACATAAAGGCTGTGACAACCAGGGTTCAAACCGGGGACCTTCTTGGTGTGAGGCCACAGTGCTATCCACTGGCCCACCTTGTTGCCCAGGAGCTGAAGTGGGGGGAGGGGGACGGGTTGAGAGGGGGTCCAACATTAACATTAACGTTATCATTTGAATTTGATGATGTATGTGCATTCCGACGAAAACCAGCCTGATCCTGGGGTGACTTTTAACGGATATGACGTCGAGTTCTATGTTCTGCCCATAAAATGATGAATGAAGTTGTATAAAAACTGGAATTTTGTAAATTTTAACACCAGCATTGCTGTGTCCCGTCACCACAGAACAGTCTATTACTTCGTTTACAGTTAAAAAAAAAACACATTTAGGGTGCAGTTACACTTGAGAAAGTATAATAATAGGGTAACAAATAAGTGAAACTTCAGTTAAGCAGCAGCCTACCGGTAGGCTATCGCTAGAGAGAATGAAAAAATAAAAAATTATACGCACTTCAGTCATGTTGTCACATACACGCACACACGCGCACCTTACTATAAAGAAGCGTGTGTTAGCCATGGATAGCTCTGCTACTGTACCTCAGCACAGTATGCTATACAGTACCGTATACCACTTTCATAAAGGCTACAATACACGATGGGTTGGCATCAGTCACATTGGCTACACGCGTTTGTGGATATATCACAGAAACGTATTCGTTAGTTACCAGTCTACAGTAGTAGGCTATAGTAAAAACGTGACAAACAGAGCTAGCCCACTAAACACCAAGCCTTACCTCAAAGGCAGTTCCCTATTGACCCAAAACGACTTAAGTCACGTTATATCATCATCGACACCAGCTGCCATGGGTAGCAAAAAGAGTGACACGTCCTTTTATGTTTATATACACGTGCATGCCTTTTTATGGAGATATTTCGCGAGCTTGGGGCATAATAACTGCATAAATCCGCGTCGAAATGGAAACAGGTTGAAAAATCGTACCGACATCATGTTGTCGTTACATACGCTCCCCGTCCCCCGTTTGCGCTTGATATCGTGCGCTCTCCTGCTCCAACTGCAGCTGTGATATTATTATAAACACACTCCTTTTATCAGTATCTTTATCGGTACAGTCTCTCTCTCTCTCACTCTCTCTCTCTCTCTCTCTCTCTCTCTCTCTCTCTCTCTCTCTCTCTCTCAGACTCACACCCTGCTCTCTCTCAGACTCACACCCTGCTCATATGAACACTGACTCAATGAACACGAGGAATCCTGTTTGTGGGCAGATAAATTAGTCCGTGTAGAAGTAATTCGAAAGGCCGAATACAGGACGTAACTAATAAAGAACGTAAGGTTAACCTGTATACAATATATTCCCTAACGATAACATGGGCTTACTAGAGACTTGGATGTCAACTTTCATTTGTAGTTTTTTATTATGAGAGGTATGAACAATTGAAAAAAAAAAAGTGTGTTTATAAGTAATGTTTAATAGAGTACTATATGCAGGTACGGCTACGACATGCCCACGAAATAACAGTGAGGGACACATTACATACTTTACATTGATATGTCTTCCACTGTGTTACCTAGCAACCCTGCAGCAGCCCATGGATAGACACAGGTCTTTCCTTTCTGAGTGCATTTTTTCTCAGGGATCACTACACAAATCCCTATTAGGCTAGACTTGAAAGAGTAGGCTGAAATTGGAATAGAGTGGGAAATAGGCATGTACTATACTTATATATGCAAGTGAGGAGGTAAGGACGCGTCACTTGATAAAATAAAATGTCTTTACTCTGGTAATGCTTGTACTGGCACAGTTCAGATAACTATGCTGACCCCTGCTGGTGCTACAGGTTAATACATAACAGCCTATTAAATCAAAATGTAGCCTAATAACTGCTGATCTACCTGAGAATGCCAACACATTCTTTAGACATATATCATGTATCTAGAAGCCCTGCGAGACATTATTTGCTCCCAACTCCCCAGCTTCGTGCCTGATTAGTTGATAAATATGGCCCTGACGTTCACACCTACCCTGACGCGCCTGGATTTGCTGCATATATAAACTGGATCTCGCGATATCATAGTAGTATCCCGATGCTGGATCACATGCGCAATGAAAAGTCTGCATTGTACGCACTAAAACGCAATGCCGTTTATTTCATAGTCACGCAAGCTACACGCGGGCTCAAACGCAGAAACACGGATGCAAACGTATCCCATAGATTTCTGCGTTTGAGCCGTGTTTTCCAAGAGTAGGCCTACGTGTCAAAAACATCCATTGCCATTGCGTAGTGCGATGTATTCGCGCGCCAGCGTAGCTGCTTACTATGTGCAGAGCAGAGAAATGGAACAGAAGTATCTGCTACCATTACGTAGCCTACGGGCCCATGAACAGCCCCCCACCCCAAAGGGTGAAAGTAGTACGCTACTTAACTCTAGCGCCCAATCTGACCCCCAATCTCGCCTCTTCGCCTTCCCCCAATCCTTATACTAGCTGGATGCCTTTCCATTTAGGCTACTAAACATATCTTTGTCATTGGTTATACTGTAGCCTATTATACAGCTCTATGGCAATAAAGTGTAATTTAAACTAATATAACCTAATCTAAACTAGTAATCAAATCCAATGCACCGGCCAGTTTATCAAATATAGGCTGCTGCATTTTCCAGAATAAGTAATGCGTTTTATGACAGACCAGTAGATGGCAATGTTGCCCTTACCGTTTCTCCGGCCAGAAATGTGTTGTGCTGCGCCTATATGAGAAATAGTAGACAGTCCAAAAAGTCAGTAGATGGCAGCCTAGCATCGTTAAACTGTTGGCTGAGGGATATTGAGCAGACCCCAGGGTCTACGGAAGACTGAATGGACTGATACTCAAGATGAGGAACATATGACCAGAGGTGGCACTCTTGTCACACAGTTCTTTTGAAGAAAAACGGTTGGGGGAAAAGATAAAGATTGGTCCATAAAGAAGAAGAAAAAGAAAGGAGAACCAGGGAATGTCCAATTATTTTAATACATTTATATTATATTTTAATTAGATATAATACAAATATTTTATGTTATAATATGAATATTTCAAAATAGCTTAATTATCATATATTTATGGAATTGAAATATTCATTAAATTATAAATTATAATGTAGCATAATACTTATTATGATACAGTGATCAAAAGGGAATGACGATAAACGATTTCCTCAGTGGCATGCTTTATTGAACATCAAGCATTTTTATTAGTGATTAGTTTGTACTTATGGCCATTAAAATTTGGTTTGTTCTATCTGATTGTTTCAGTATTGTCCTCGTCCTGCAATGGACACCAGACAGTGCAGGACACCAGACAGTTTTGTAAGTACATTGATGGGTATTTCTATAGAAAACCCAGAGAGAGAGAGAGAGAGAGAGAGAGAGAGAGAGAGAGAGAGAGAGAGAGAGAGAGAGAGAGTTATAAAAAATAGACAGCAACAAAGGGTTAAATCAAACATACAGTAGCTTGTTCTACTTGTTATTTCATGGTTTATGCACATGCATTATTGTCCAGCTGGTATTTCTTTTCAACATACAAACAAATGGCCCTCTGGAACTCTAATGACAATAATCTTACTAGCCCTGATGCAACCAATGCCAATGCAGTTAAAGTAAGCTGCCCTTATAATGTTCTCTATGCAACAGATCACCAAATAACAACAGCAAACATACTGCACATTACTGCAGAGTTGAATGTTTTTTTTTTATGTTTTCAAGATGGCCATTAATTTTCATTAAGTGCTGTCAGTAAGGACCATTAGCCAGGCTGAAGGATAATCACATCCCCAGAGAGGTGACCTGCTTACAGTACAGGTAAGGGTTAACTGAAATATTACAGATAGATGTACTGATGAACACATACACACACACACTGTGTGTGCAGTGATTCATATTGAATCAAAAATAGCAAAAAAAGGTATAATTTGTATAATGTATTATTATAATTTGTGAAATAGGAAACTAATTTGGGGGGATATGTTGCTTATAAGACAAGATAAGCAGTATTTCAAATTGCAAGTGAATGTATCAACAAGAAATGTATTTACCTGTGTGAACTCTGACCTACTATATACAAAATGCATTGTGATTACTGTGATGCATAAAGCATAACCATTAGAAAATCTTTGAGACCTGATCAGCATTATCTGATGTTACATAAGGCCGTCCTAACACTATTATTATATTATCCAAGGCCATAGATAGCAAATGCCCATGCGTGATTAGAATAATGCCAGAATCAGCACTGTTATAAAACTAATTGTGAACTGTATTTGAGGGATCATGTTAGCTACTTTCCTCTCACTGGTTTTTGCATGGATTATCCTGTGTATATGACATGTTCCCCAAGTATTTTGGCGAGGGCTAAAAAAAGGATTTAGTGTTATTCGGTGTAGATCTACTTCACATCTGCCATATGGAGGCTATATCTATCCATTATTCGTCAAGGTGTCAGAAACATTGTGCAAGGGAGCAGCTGTTCATAGACGCTCAGCCAATTGGTTTGATACAGGTGAAGAGTGATGTATGATTGCCTCAGCTAACCTATCACTCTCGTGTCTGCCACAAGGTTGTGGCCAGGGGACACCACAGCCACATTAGGCCCCTGATAGGTGCCTTTTCCATCAGCTCCACTGCCATCTTGTTATGCCCTGGTCTGTGGTCTTCCTTTTTCTGTTTGACCCTCCTTGAACATGCTGTAACGCCCTGTAGTGTACGTTTTAAAACATATATGCATGGGGTTGTGGTTTCTGCACACAGTTGAGTTTAAAATCGAAATTAACAAGCTACTATGTATATATTGTATTGTGGACATTTGGGGTTGTGTCAGCAAATCACAATCCTATCTAGTAGGACACGAGCAATATCCACAGCTCTATTGAAGACCAGTAGTGTATACCATCCCACATACTGTTTTATGTTCTACTATACACTAAGGCTGCTCGATTATGGAAAAAATTATAATCTAATCACGATTATTTTGTCAATATTGAAATCACATTTATTTAACAAAATGAACTAATTGACTTGGTAATATGTTGCATTTAATGAACTCAATAAACAATGGAAAACATCAACAGTGAAAACACCATCAAATGTAATATCTTCCGTAAAACCTTTCCTGGTGAACTTTCACTGTCACCCCAGTAGGACCAAAAGTGCGCATGCGTGTGTCGTTCAGAGCAAAATTACTACATTGTGTTTGTGATAGTTATATGCCTAAATCGAAATTGCCATCAAAATGTGATTAATTGAACAATAGAAATGTTGTACCCAGATTGTAAAATTATTTTAAACATTGTCCTTGATTTACTTTATTGTAAATATATATTGTTTGGTATGTATTTAGTATTAGACAATTACTAATTTCCTTATTTATTGCTCAGAAATTACAGATACAACCCTATACTTATGTTTAAAGATATGAAAGGTCAAATGTTTTCCTACTGTACATTAGCGATTAAGGTATTCATTCATATAGTAATTTAACCTGGTCACCTGGTCAACTGTTAACAGTACTAGTAAAGACTGTCAAGACATGTTCAAGATTGCAGTAGCTTTACATCATCACGCATTTTTAATTGTTGTTAATATTGTAATCTCTTGTATTGATTATTCAATGTGGTGCTATATGAGTACAAGCATTTGTTATTCTTGTAGTACTCTTGTACATAGCAACACAAGAGCAAAGCCAATGGGTTATCTTGATGAATGTATTTAAAAAGCAGCTTCCATTAAAAGGACATTCATTAGGAAATGTGACTTTTTACATTCTTAAATTACCATCTCACAGGGATTATAAGAAAATGGAAATAAACAAACTCAACAGATTTTTGAGAATTTGTGTTTTGCCTTCTGGACACAATATCAGTTCTGTTTAGCAGTCTGTGTAAAAGTATTTCCAAGTGGGTGTTAAGATAAATGAAGGGATACATTGGGGAGATAGATAAAAAAACATTTGCTTTATACAAATAAATTATTATTATCCAGTAATTTATGAATGTAGGGGTATAGTAGCTCATAGTCATGATATGGAACACATTCAGAAAACGAGTCAGACTTACAGTATGTGTAAAGGGGGTGACATTTCTAAATCTCTCAGGTTGTCATAGCAGGCTTATCCTAGAGTAAAAGCTCTACAGTACTTTGCATACATTGTCATCAGGTCAGCAGCATGAGTAAGTGTATCCAAACAAAATCACATATCCCAAAACAGTGATATGGAAAACACATCCAAATAAATGTGTCAATTATATTTAAAAGTCCTACTTGTCAATTGTGTGATGGAAACGCACACAATGAAACCTGATTACACACAGATATGCATAATACACCACAAATGAAGATGACCAGCTCAAGGATTGTTTCCGTATCAGGTTTGTTACATGTCTTTATGTCTTGCTATAGGTGGCTTGTGTTTAAACGTTGCATGTTTTCCCATAAGGCTCAATCGCATGTCAATGTTTAGACGTGAACTGGGTTGGTCACACTTCCATGTCCACAAACACACAGGCATCTCTTCAAGCCAAATGGAACAAGCTGCTATTTTACCACAGTGCTCTTCATCAGTGATGCACTTCCTCACCTTGGTGTTTGCGTTCTTTATCTGCCTTAAGTAAACTTTGAAGCAGACATGAGCAAGCAGAGAATTGCCTCTTTCATGCGTTCAGCGTTCTATGTGTTTGAACAAGATTTAATGACAATGTATACCAGTTTTCAAGGTGCTGGCAGAGTGAGGGAGGGACACCTTGTTGTCACAGAAAGCTCTATTATCGTTTGTGATGCTACAGTACATCCTCCATGCATTCCTCTGAGTGTGTGAAGCTTGTTGTACCACATAGCAATGCCAAAGCCATTACTGAATGTGATAGTTCTAAATGCAAAGCTGAGGTTGACAAGGATTTAGATAATCTGCCATGGATGTGTTTATCCGTGAGAATAAAAAGGATACATAAGTGCGCACCTCTAACAATATACATGTCACTGCCTTCACAATAAACCATTTGTTGTTAGTTTAGTTTAGTTTATTTGAATTTATAATTGGAATCCATCTCACACTTGTCTCAAAGCTTGTGAGTGTTTTTTGGGAGCAGAAGCTAAATGTAACAGTGAAAACAAAGCATGTCTAACGCTGTAATTGACGATTATTTTACAGCTGAAGGTGAAAGAAGTGTATACTGTTCTCAGGTGGTTACAAACCAGATTCTCATGAAACCCGGAACAGTTCAAACTACACAAATGATACGCAGCTTTTTGAACAGGGACTCTGCTGAGAGGGAAATAATGACATCTTATTCAAGCTGTGAGAGCTGTCAGCCCTAAGGGTGTGTGACAAAGGCGAGAAGGAGGCCCGTGCGATCAATAGCTGGTACGAAGCAAAAATACATTAAATGCTTCTCTTTCTGTGAGCCAAGAAAGAGAGAAAACGTATCAATCAACATCCAATCACTAGTCCACTCACTCGTACTGTATATGCACACACTTGCACTAAAAATGTTTTTATAATGTGTAGTTTGATTCAGCTATGTCCATTTTGATTGTGGGTGCCTAAATGACCTTCAAAAGGGTTCGAGACTCCAGGGGTTGAATCTAATTTATATCGGAGGGAATTTTGGCCTCTCTCTCTGAGGAGAGGTTTATGAGAAGAGATCTTGCAAATAGGTGTTGACAGGACAGGGGGCATTCATCAAGTAAACAAGCCACAAGAGCACCGAGAGCAGAGTTAGCGCCAAAATGAATCTCATAGAAACAAATCTAATCTAAACCCTGCCAAAGAACCCATTTATAATGTTAAGATCACATCGTGAATCCACAGAGAGAGTGCGAGGAATGGGTTGAGAAAGAGAAATAATAGGGTGAAATACACGGAAACATACAGTATGACTGCATGCCAAGTGAATATTCATTTACGTAGATATGAAACTATATATGCAGAATGTACATGGTAGTATATGTAGAATAGTGAGGTATAAAGTTGCTCCAATGATGTTAAACGGGAAGGGGAACACATTTTGAACAAAAGCGTTGCTATGCTGTAAATCAGGATTGCTGTTGGGACAGGGGGAATCTATCTGTGTGCAAAGCGCAACGACTCAGGGTGGTTTTGGACAATTTAAATAACAGAACCATTCTTTCTCTGCAGCTTCTTGTCTGCAGACAAGAGTTCTCTAGGGTACCTTGACTCATATTGAGAAATAGAAGTAAGTGCTTTCTGTCACGGCAGTTTGGTCTGCGGCAGCCATGGTCTCTTGACTGATTTTGAACACACACTGTCACATAACAGAAAAGTGGAACAATTGGGTGTTAAATTATTCACTCAAATCATACTTTAATTGATTAAGACAGTGACAATCACAAACCCCCAATTGTGGCTTGTCTCATACATTGAACAGGCAGCAATTGTGGTAAATGTATTTACTATTATTAAATTTACTTTTATTTAATCTGTGAGTTTCAATGAAAAACAAAGTATCTATACAGTCAATTTTATAGAGATGCTACATAGTTGTACCCCCCAAATGAAAATGGGAAATCACGTGATAATCCTCTTATGGGAGTGCCGGCTTGTTTCACAGTAGATTCGGCAGCAGCTTTCACTTCAGAGGCCAGGTTGCCCTTGGGCTGTTCCATCCTGAGCATTCCCAGGCCAAACGTAGTGCGCTTCTTAGCGCTCCTTGTGTAATCCCAGATCAAAGGTCCCAGGGAATGGATTCTCCGCTCTAACAAGCGCACCGTCCTAGATGGGGAAAATGGCATCCATTTTTCTTTATCTTCCTGCAGCAGGTTAGCTAACTATACTGTATAGACTTTAGCATGATAGCACATGCATTGCTGAAAGCAGGACGCACGTGCAGGATGCACGGCTAGAGAGGCGTCCAGTCCTATCTGCATCTCTAGCCGTTTGATGTTGGTTTTCAACAGCCTATTTTTATGTTCCCCGGAGCAACAACTGATGATAAGTAAAATAGGAAAAAGTTATATAGCTGCCTTAAAGAGTGGGTTCCCATATAATTAGTTATTGTACAGTTCCTCACCAATACTTTTATATTAAGTTTGACTAACTTAACTGAATGTTGCACTATATATATAAATATATATACTGTATTTACATAATCTTTTATACACCACCAAACATTGACCACATGTGCAAGAAGAGGAAATTATTCCAATGTAGTCAAATAATAAACCATGAGTTTCACTCACTGTGATCGCAATACTGTACATGTTAAAGTTTCACTGACATGTGCATCTATCTATCTATCTATCTATCTATCTATCTATCTATCTATCTATCATATCTTTGTTTCTTTCTTTCTTAGGATGCTGTACTGACAGTTGCAGGAGAAAATGGCCGATCAGAGAATAAAAGTCTGGCCTGTGTTCAGAGTTCCTGTTTCAAACTCTCCAGCCTTTGAAAATCAGGAGGGCTGACACACATATCTGATGTTTTATGGGAAGGGGGTTGTATGAGGACAAAAGGAAATGCAACAGAATACATCAGATGGAGTAAGACAAATCTGAACCGCAAACCGATTCAATAAAACATCAGTCAGATTCATCATGTTTTGTGCAGTCTCAAAACAGTTCAAGGTGAAAAATATCAAATGTTGTTGACACCGCTTTGAAGTGCCTCCACATTCCAGCAAGCGAACTTATATAAATGATAATTTATGATTACTGTACATTTCTAAAATGCATAAATTAAAGAAATAAGCAGATACAACCATATCAGTTACACCAGCATTTATCAAATAAATTACAGAAATTATGATAATCTTTGTTGACTGTTATCTTTAATACTATTTAAAGCTGCACTACCTAATGTTTTCACATTCTACAATGTTTAAACACATATTTTCATTGAAAGGGGTTATTTAAATGTAATCCTCAGACCTCAACACCTTTCATGACCACCTCTCACTAGTCTTGATGTAGCCATTTCCACAGTTGTTGTTGTCGCTGAGTATGGACCGCATTTGTAAGTTCCACCTACTTTGACAGACGTGGATAAGAGCCAATGAGCACTGAGTCTGCAGTGTATTCTGATTCTGCACAGCAGATCTGTCAGAGTGCTGAATAATGGCGGACGCCAATGCCAAGCACCTAGCATTTCTTTGTGAACTAAAACCCAGTATTCCTCATGTTTTGGCAAGAATATGGGGACAATAAAAAATGTGAAAAAGTGTAAATATGAAAAAATATATCCCAATGGAGAGCTCTTAAAGAGGATAAAGGACTACTCTTACCATTGTTAGCCTACTTCTCCATGCCGTGACTAAGCATCGAAATATTAGCCTACTATTTCAAACTCTGTAGCAAGATAAAATAACTTTCATTTTCTGTGTTGGACTAGATGCAGTATATGGTACTGTAGTGTAGTAGATCGACGGATGGACACAGGCTAGGGTCTTTTACTATGCACGTGTTGTCTGTTGTTAGATGTTCAGTTTGTTTCGATGCTTACGCGACCACTAAAGCATTAGCGGGAGTATGCTGTCACTTATTTTGCACCTTGAAACCTTCACGGTCCATTCCCATGGTCACCGTGCCATCATATAGTTTGTGTGGTTTGTTTTTCAGCTTTGAAAAGTATCAGGATCTATTTGCCTCGACACCGGTAAAATGTCCACCGATATCCACCCATATCCAGCAGGAGACGTATCGCCTACTCCTTCCATTAGTATAAGTGTAAGTCTGCAAGCGTCATAATTTTACAAGTCTTATTCAACTTGGCAGTCACAAGCATGTACAGGAGTTGGCGTGATTGTTTACAAACATGTGCTGCCCTCTAATGGTCAAACAAGGGAAATAGGATGCGGGGTATTTCAGCTTTAAATGTTTTAAAGATTAAACTAAGGACACAAGGGGACAATACACGATGAAGCTAGGAGTAAATTATCACCACTCCTGGATATTTCACACTACAAATTCTCTCTAATATAGAGCAGAAGGCATTGTATCTCTTCCTTGGCCTTTGTAATATGTGCCAATTGATATAAAGTAACAGTACATGCTTTGTTCTTAGGTCATTGAGGTCAAAGGTCACTTTCAGGTGAGGCTAATAGATTTTCTAGCAAAATTGGACAATGTATACACACTCAGAGACATGTTTGTCATAATTAACCCACTCTATTTGTCCACTGGTAACTAACCATTACATCATTTTGAGGGGAGCTCTTACAGTGATACAGGCTTTCTCTAGGCTCTACGCTTCTCCTACCCAGCATGCTGACAGCTGAGACCTTCATTAAGTGTTTACCTGGCGAATAAATGTTTTAATCTGGAGTGTAATGGCATTATTATGCTCTCTACTCCGAATCCAATAATGTGGCAAAATGTATAGACAAGAAGAAGAGTGTTTCTCTTGATGATGTATAGAAAAGGCAGTCAGTATAATTCAGTTTGTGGAACATGGTTGTCTACAATAGTGCAGTACTCTTTATTTAGCTCTTCTTGATCATATACAGTACTTAGTATGTTAATTATGGTTTATTACTTATTATTATTGGTAGTTAGCTGTAGTTTGGCTAACACTGTTCCAACATGGCAATGATTAAGTGAATATCAGCCGGCAATGTGAACCTGCTGTAGGAGATACAAGATTGGAAATAAAACATTGTATCATCCTGTGTGTCCATGTGTGCAAGCATACATTACAAAGTACAGTGGTACTGGTGAACTCCTGAGACGTTTAATGCCAGAAGAACCACACGGTGTGTCACCATGGCAGAAACGTATCTGGATGACCTTGAATGATGTGCCACAGCTACTGTATGCCATTGACATTCATATTTTGTTCTGTGTTAGCCTGAGAGTAAGGATGGCTGGGTTGCCCTTGGCCTGACTCAGGCCGGTATGTGGTATGGCTGAGATGTCTGGGAAGAACATTTTGACTGATTTATAGAATCAGCCATGTAGTCATTGTAAAAGGGCATGGTTGCAGTATAAATGCTAAATATATGGGCTAATAGGGGCATGCAGTCTGTGCCCTCTGGTCTAAAGTGTAACTGCTCCCCAGCTCTGAGCCTGACTCCACCATTGCACAATTCTGAAAAATGCTAAAACACAGTGAAGGAGCTGAGTGAGGGGAAGGGAGGGGCTGAGAGGGGGACCCCCATTAACATCAATTGGTCTCGATGATGCACGAGCGGACTAAATGTACGGTCAGAAACCCGCAAGGACCTTGGGCAATTTTAAACAGATATTAAAAAAAAAAAATAGATGACCGTATTACTGTAACACCAGCATTGATATGCTTCATCACACTATTACTTAGTGTTTACAGATCAAAAAACACAATTTAGGGTGCAGTTATTCGAACTGTTCTTGAATCTGACAATTAACCTAGTGGAGAGGACCAGTTGGGGATGTGTGTGGAGTAATACTGTAGCATGCCATGAATGCTATTACTGTATGATACACACATCATCATCATCACCATGTACATTCAAGTGGTACTATGCTACCAGGGTCAGCTCAACAAAAACCTTTGGCGGTCAAACACAATTCAGTAATAATAGCAGCATTTGGTTTTGTGTTAATGCTGCCAATCTTATCTGTACATAGCTACATATTATTACCCTATATTAAGCTTGCCCAAATATATTTGCTTTGTTTGAGGATGGCATTAAACAAGACAATCCTTTTTTGTCTTGTGAGACCCTACATTATATTATATTGAAGGAAGATAGGCCTACATCCTGTTACCATGGCACTTGCAAAATTGGTGTTGGAAGTAAAATCAGTGAAACAAAAGTCTGCAAAAGTACAAATGTGTTCCCAAAGCATGTTAATAAGAGAAGGTATAGAGGGTGAAAGACAACTACATGACAAACAGTTGTACTTGGTATAGACCTGTATGGTAGACTGCATTCCTGACTATGATGAATTCTATGATTTAGACTCAATTAAAAAGTTATACAATGGAACGTAAATGCTATAATTTAGTAATAGTAGTTAGTAAGTAATATTACTATATTGTTGTTACTATATTTCAGTTTTAAATTGAGGAGCTTTATAAACACACACATAAGGCATTTGGGACTCGTTGAGAAATACGTGAAGGGAAAAAATCAGTCTGACAGATATTCTCTGTGCTTTGATTTTGCTTTTTGTGCTGATACATGACGTATTGTTGAAATAGACAATTGATCTTTTATTACAAATTCATCATTTTCATTCCCTTGATGTGAACAGACAGGCTAATCCAAAGAGAATTGCAGCCCCAGTGTCACAAAAAGAATTCGGACACAAATAAAAACATTAACTTTGGCCTTAAGGGAATGAAATGTCAAAGTGACTGGTTGAGAGTATTCCTCTGAGTCTCATCAGATATTTAGCGCTGTGCCTTTTCCATAATCACATAGGAGATTGCTTGCATATAGCAAACACTTGTGGTACAGTATCTGAGTAGCAGAGTTTTATTTAATTTAATTTTAGAGAAGGGATACTGCTTCAGCCCCTTCTGCTATACTGTCTGCAGTAATACACTATAATTTGGCCCACTGGAATTTTCACCTTCATAGTGGCGATGACACTCATTTATCACCATGACGATCCAGCAGGCCTGCTGCTCATTCACACATTACCTTAATTTGGACTTTATGAGAGGTCATTCCTTTTAGTCTTCCACTTAAAGAACTGCACTGTAGACATGAAAGGGGGGAAACATATCACATTGATTATCTTTGTTAACTTGTGGACGTTCGCATTGCTTCAAATTGGGTATTCTGAGATATTATTAGGTCTTCATATGTATGCCTTCAGGCAATTAAAGTGTAATTTATAGTTTTGCATCACCAGAGCGCCAATGCCAACCCTAATCCACCCACCCGGCTATCCAGCCCCGACATCCCCCATCAGATGTGTTTAGACCAAGTCAAGAGCTTAAAAGCTCTATGGAGAGTTCATCTGGTTTATTATAGTCAGTCTGGTTGCCTTAATAAGTTAAGATGCATTTCTGTTCCATATGGGGAGGGCACTGTTTGAATCTGACATGATGAGAATTGTGGGCACAAGATGCGGGCGTGATCCACTCCCTCTCTCCACAGAGACGCAGGACTGGTCTGGCTGCACATTAGCCCGTCAATAATTCAAGACGGCAGCCGGGTCAGAGGGAATCCTAAGGTGCATGTGTGTGAGTATAAAAATCACAGTGTTGTCACTATAGCAGAACATCTGTTTACATTCATTGGTTAGGGTATGGTGCGTTTGTTTTAAGATACACCATCTGTTTGCATTTAATTTATGCTAAATGCTTTCGGGATATCCACAGCTGCTGAATCAACAATAACGGTGAGCTTTACAGATAGAAAGACCAATACATTATAACCACCAATTAAACCATTTAAACTAGTTAGACTCACTATCAGTAAGTCATGGTGAAGAGATAGTTCTACTGCTGACATCCACAGAGAGCCTACAGCAACTACAGAGGACCCGTAAAGCTCCAAGGGGCTGACCTTTGCAACGTCCTCATAGCCAAAAATGGCTCTATAACACAAGTAAAAAAAGAAAGTCACTTCAACGTACAAGTGTTTGACAGGCACAGTCAATACTGAGCCAGCATCACTCACCTCTAACTGTGGCATGTCCCGCTTTGTACCGCTAGTCCTGGAATCAGACAGGATCAATTATGGAGACCCTGCCTCGTCAGTCAGGGTTCCACACCGCCAAGCCATCAGAGAACACAGAGGAATGGTGTGGCAGGTCATTCAATAAGAAAGAGTCCTTCACTCACTCTAGGGGAAAGAAACCCATGCAGGTTGGCTTTTAGGCCAATGTTTAAAGTACACGCACAGACACTTACAGTATGCATTAGGAATATTGTATAACAGTAAAGTAAGTGCTGGCCAGTTACAGCCTTCTCTGTAAAAATATGCTGCCACAATGGAATTTTCCACGACACACTGTATCTTAGCATTGGTAATGCAGTAACTGTGGCAGGGCACAGGGCAGAACAATTAAGCCAAAATGTCTTCTCAAACCTCTGACCTGAACTATGTGTTTTGCCTGACACAGGAGAAATCATAAGTGTAAAGCAAACTAGTTAAGATGATAATGTTTGACCATACCATAGATTTTCATTTCACTATAGACAAAGCCTGCAGTCCCCATTAGTTACAAAGCTACAAGCTAATCTTTTAGCAACAAATGCCCTTGTTTATATACATCCGTGGGCTGGACACCCATGGATAGCTAGCTAGATAAAACCCCACAAAGGCAAAGGAGCCAAGCAGAGTGAATTAATGCAAAGAAAATGAGGCAGATAGGAGATAAGGTGTGGAGATGAATGGAGGCTTGGAGATTTGATGACAGAAGATGAGAGGTGAGGGGAGGAAATTAGAATAAGTAGCTAGTGCCCGATGGTTCATTTACTTTCATTAGTCAAATCCAGGAACCATGAGAGAGAGAGAGAGAGAGAGCGGGCCAGGAGCCCGATGCAGAGCGTCTGACACTTAATCACGTTTTCATTCATACCACATGTCACGGGCCCCCCTCATCCATTTTAGATTGTGTTATAGCTAGATTTGTCTTCCAGTCAAACAATTGAATCCTCATCATGTCAGATATCTATCATTATTGTCATTCATAAAACGAGCCAATAAAAATGTAATGAGTAATCTCATCTCCAGATTTAGACATGGCCTGTAAATTGATCGAGATCGAGAGGAATTTGGGGAAGGGATTCTGCATTCTACATTCATCCGCAGTGTCCCAGGCAAACCTCATTCATGGGGAACAGCAGAGCAATGGAGCTTGTGTGCTGTTCTGCCTACAGAGGTGCAAAGGGCAAAAGAGCCAATAGATAAACGCTATCTTATCAGCATACAATACTGTGTAGGAGGACAGTGCATGGTTGATGGCTTCACTGTTTACATGTACCTGCTGAGATTCCTGAATTAATATCCTTTCCAAAGATTCACAAAGAGCCCTTTTCATGAGCAAGGGGCTGATGTGGCCAGTGGAAAGGTCACGCAGACTAAGATAATCTCTTAGGGCAATACTATCTTCTACACTTTTCCAGTTACGCAGTAAAGTATCAAGGAGGCCACACAACAATGTTTTTATCAGTGTTGTGCTGACTGGGCCGAGCTCTCCCTCTGAGAGGCTGATGAGGAGGAATGGCCTCATGGAGGGATCTGTTTAAGGAGCATCTATAGCTGTCATCATCGTCTGAATACAGGACTGCTGACTGGGCACAGCCCAGCTCCCCCGCAAGGATGGGAAATGACCTGTCTGTGTCTGTCCGACACCCTCTCTGTCTCCACCCGGCATTCCGGACTCTTCCCCAATACAAACGGACACGCCTGTTTGGCCTTCTGCTTAACAACATACCCGCCTCTAGAAATCATTTGTAGAGATTGTTTTGTTGTGGCCTGGGACCTGTTGTTTCTGATCCATGGTGCTTTCAAGGAACCAGTAGGAGTGAAACCACAGAAGACTTTAGTTCCATCTGGCCCTCGCTGCCAAGCTGGCTAGAAAGGCTGTGGCGTATAGGTGGAAGCTCCGTGCCTGTCGAGAGATTCAGTGTCTTTGGCCTGGCCATTTTTATGCCTGCGTGAAGGAGGATTAATCCCTCTGCATGAGGGAAAGAGGACCAAATTCTGTGAATGTAACTATGGGACAGTTATTTGCTTTCAAATGTGCCTCGCTCTTGTGCCTAGATATTCTATGAGTAAACACATGCGCTTTATATATGTGTCGGGAAAACTGAGAGCTTGGGCCCTTGCAAACGCTCTGATAGCAGTTAGTGTGGGCCAAATTCAAATTTATAAGCGACAGCCAGGCTACATTCTTTGCCTTCAGCAGCCAGTGCAGTGCAGTAAATTGAATTCTGCCACGAAGCTCTCCCTGACAGAATGCTGAATAAGTGAAAGGATTTGTATTTTACAGAAATGCATGATTGGTGGCCCGCATACACTTTAGAATCAAAATGATATGTTGGATAGAAAACTCCCATGGCACTTGACAGAGAGTGTACCTTCACAATAGGATGCCATTTCAAACCTGGACATGACAGAGTAACTGTTTTTAGTATATTTCAGTGGAAACATAAGACATTTAGGATTGTTTTTCTCCGAGGGCTAAAGTCTCAATACTTCAGAATAATGGAAGAAATTTACAATAGATTAATGGATTAATTTCATGATTAAAAAAATGTATATATATATATATATATATATATATATAAAGTCTATTTTAGTTAACGAGTATACATTTAATAGTGTTTCATCCTTTACCATATAATTTAACTGGGTTTGTATAACATTTTATGACAATCTTTGTAAAGACCATTGTATTCATTCGTAAGGACCATTGTATTCAGTTGTATTCAGTTTTAAATACACTCTGATGTACATTAACTTATTTGAATGGCAAAAATAAATTGTCACAAACCATATAATTCTTATTAACTTACATTGTGACACTCGTGATTTTCTCTCTCAAACATTTATGTTAAAAATATTGTCTGTGCTACAGTTTCAATATTCATCTACTAAATAATAAAATGCCATTTATCTATTTAAACAAAATATCCAAGGACATGCACATGGCAGGAAGACGGGGAATTTGATTACTTGTTCTTCTATTCTACTGTATGTCATATTTTACTTGCTTGGATTGAGTTTAAAGTCTGCTATATCCAGGGCTCTGTCACTGTGTCTCTATTAATCTATCACAGTGATGCCACATTCACTGTTGCCTATACTGGTCATTTTAATATTGTACACTTTCAGATTGGGAAAAAAAAACACAACATTTGGCACAATACGTGTTGTGTGGCCAAACCAACTGGCACATAGCATCAATAAGCGTAGGTCAAATAAGCCACAATATACATGTAGCTGACACAAACCTGCTGAGCACTGGTATTTGTCAAAGGGCTGAGCATGATTGCGAATGGAGTTGACAGATGTTTGTTGGCACAACATATTGTGTTTTGACATTCGAGGTAAATACACTCTCAAAGACAGAGGATGGCACATATTTCTTTAATCCAGTGTAAGAGCCTTTGAGGGGATTTGTGGGCAGAAACAATGGCATGACTATCTGGTTCTATTTCTCAAAGCTATTTATAAAAGTGCTTGTCCTCACAATAGAAATAGCAGCAAAGTTACCGTAGCGACAGTAGTTAACTTACTTAGGTTGATTGATTACAGCCAGAGAAGTACACAGACAGACAGACAGACAGACAGACAGACATATTCACTTAAAACAGATTCAACTCCCACATGACACACTGTACACATGGGAGATGAGTATAATTCAAATGTTAAAAAATAATGCGATTCCTTTATGTAATACATTCTGGAAAATTAAGCATTGGGATGAGGATCACTCTGAATATGTATATTATAACAATATAAATAGTAGAGGAAAAATATTATAATAGTTATAATGTATTATACAGTATGTCCTTTATACTATAATTATGACGATAAAGACAATAAACAATATTTTCAGTGAGGTCAAAATCATATGACAGCCAAACTCAAAATGAAAACTATTACCCATGTATTGCATAAGACAACCACTCTTCAGCACTTACGAGTTAAAAATAGAACACCTGAACAGATGAAAAGATAGGCTGATGGTGATATGACATTGGGAAATTGCTTTTTATGTGGGTGATTATTGTTTGTGACATTTGTGTTTGCTTAGAGTTTAGACTCTGAGAGAGAGAGAGAGAGAGAGAGAGAGAGAGAGAGAGAGAGAGAGAGAGAGAGATAGAGAGAGATGGTGACTATGTGTGAGAGAGAGAGACATGCACCCATGACATTGCATAGACATGGCACTCAGCCCTAGAATGCCAGTGAAAGTTACTTTGTTCAAAACATCACAGCCCTTGTCCCACCTGTTGTCAAATTAAGGTTCATTCATTCGTTGGCGATTCAGGGCAGTTTATTTTAAATCCCTCAGATTCTCTCTTCGTGCAATTATGAGGTAGTCAGTATTCTTCATCTCCTTCCCATCCACTCTTGCAATGTAACCTTTATAATCCATCATATAAGGAAAGTGTGTTTACAGGTGTTGTTGCTTCCATATGTTGTTGTGACTACCTCTGCGACATATTGCTAATGCAACATAATTCCTGAACGATCGGTTGAGCCAGCGTCTGAGGTTGTTAAAAAGTGCCCTGAACGAGTCAGTATTTTGTCGTGGCAGATGGTGTTTTTTTTTTTTTTTTTTTTGCAGGCAAGCCTACGACAGCATTACCGAAACGTGATGGAGAATACCTGGCAGACGATTTCCCCCCGGACTCAAGTAAACATCGCATTCATTGGATTGTTGCACGGTTTCATCTGGTGTCTGTATATGCTGACACGAGCTTGGAGGTGCCGGGAGTAAACGCAGTCTATGCGCTAACAACTCACAAAACAACAGAGTAAACACTGATTAGCCAGGGTTCACATTGTAGCTGGAGGAATACAATCTTGACAGAAGTATGCTGTGTGTTTGCCTGCTGCATGTTGCTTTATATCGGGCCCAGCTGCCGGTAATTAATGGTACAGGCCAGACAGGGCCAGGCGAAGGCCAGCCTGATGAATAAAAGGTGAGGGATTGGCTCTGTGATCCCGAGAGATTGAACCGGTTTACACGGCCATCAGCTCACAGATATTGATATATTTCACCTGGGCGGCTATGACGTGAGATGCCTCTCTGGAAACCGGACCCGAGGGAGGGCATGCGACCTCGCTGTAGCTTCACAGATCATGAGCCTTTACAGGGAAGAGGGGTGCAACCTCGAAAGGCTTAACCCCCACACCGATGTGTGAATCTGGATTAAGCATTAAAATCCCCTGTTACTGAAAACAGCTTCATCAGTATCTTGTATCTTGACTGTACTGTAGCAAAACCCATACAGTACATCATCATCATCATATCGTACTCAAAAATATTACAGTGGCATGTTAAAGCTTATATCTGTCATTAACCCCAAATTGTTTTGGTAGGTCATCTTTATTTTACTTTGTTGCTGTGAGGTATCAGTAAATCACTTTTACCTTGTCTGGAAGTGACTGCAGCTTTTAGCTTTAGCAATGTACTGTGTTAATAAATTCTGAGAAGACGGCATCTTATTAAAGCCAAAGTTTGAATGTCTGTATTCAAATATGTAGTTTCATTGTATTTATGATACTATAAGTTAAATTAATATATTAAATAATATAAACTTTTTTTTATGCAACTACTTCTGCTTTTTTCACTAAGCACAAGTAGCGCATGCTTAACAATTAAAATAACTAACATGAGGCAAATGTTTCTACCAAAAACAATGGTTCACAATCAGTTCCTCCAAATAGAGAGTTACTTCAAATCAATCAAAATACATTCCAGAAGGACATGAGAAGGGGACTTAACATTGAGAAAGCAAAACATGTCCGAAGAGAAACACTGCCCTCCGGTTTGAAATCTTGATGTTCCATTACTGTGACCGGAGCGATGTTTTGTGGACATATGTCGGTGGAAAATTGTGGAATGTACGGTGCTACATTGCAGTAAACAAAGAACTGAATGCAGACACCAAACATACTATCCCAGAGGGGAGTGTCTTGGTGTAGAGATTATTTACTTCATCCAGGCCTGAACAGCTTGATTCAATTGAAGGGACAACAAACTTTATTACTAAATTTAATGAGAAATACCTGGGAAATTGTTCATTTTACGAAATGTATTAGACGTTTTCTGACGATTTACCCATACGTGACAAGAAAGATCTACATATATAACACTGTACAGTATACAGGAAGCGGTTTGCTGTTATTATTACTTACCAAGCATGGCTGTACAGTAACATTGATGAAACATTTATGAAACATTGTTGTCGCTGGCATCAACAGATTATCTAGTGTGATTTAGGTATTTCATTTCATGTCTAAAAATAGAATTATACATTAAAAACAACAACATTATTCTGTTAACACCTCTTGAACCGATGCCACGTCTGTATCTGAAATAAAACCAATTGCTGGATATGGTGCTTTTTAGCGCATTAGTGAAGACTTTTCTCGAAACATTTGTATGCCGCTATAGTTTATCTGACAGGTCTGACTGTGTTTTGCTGCCTACTACATACAATTAATGGAGAAACACATTAATCTTGCTGTGGGGAAAAATAGGTCTCACGTAACAAGTGGGACTACTTTGTTTTTCTGATGGTCGGTTAGAATGATTGCCTCACATTTACCAATGTGAATATGTAGCATCCCGACAAGTTGTGCCGCTTTTAAAGAATGAGAATGGGAGCAATTCAGCTGATTATACAGAATCCACCCCCTCTGCAGGAGCTGCTAATTCCAGCGGCTGCATTCGCCAAATCATTAATCAGTGAATGGTTCCAATTATGCGGGAGACAGCCCATTCACTCACACCTTGCTTTCTATGTCTGGCCTGTTTCAACTGCTAGGATGTGTGCAAAGAAACAGAGGGAGAGAGAAATAAAAGAGACGGAGGTGGCAAAGCAGAAGAGAGTCGGCAGAAGACATTTGGAATAAAATAAATGAGAGAGAGAGAGAGAGAGAGAGAGAGAGAGAGAGAGAGAGAGAGAGAGAGAGAGAGAGAGAGAGAGAGA
>JAODOY010000004.1:1741498-1759378 GCA_025399855.1 Forbesichthys papilliferus | reverse complement strand
CTGTGTGTTGTGTTATTTTGAGGGGACAGCAAATTTACACTGTTCTACAAGCTGTACAATCACTACTTTACATTACATTGCAGAAAAGTGTAATTTCTTAATTGTTGTCACATGAAAAGATATGCTCACATATTTGCAAATATATGAGGGGTGTAATCACTTTTGTGAGGTACTGTATCAACGTTAATTGGACAACAGTCCAAAACGCGTCGTTTTGAGTGCCACCATGACGCTCAGCTTCAATGGCGGTCTATGAGAGCATTTTCCATAGGAAACACACCATCTTCTTTTTGTCCCTCCTCGAAGCCCAACTTTTCTATTTGATTCTTTGCAGATTTTGCAATGAGGGCGCACCCTGTAATAAACAGCAAATCATTGACAGAAATAAGTTCTGCTGCTACGTTTACAGGAAATCGGAGCGCGCTCAATACAGCACCGATACGGTGTTTATATTTCGTATACTTTTCTCAGTCCGCATAGAGTTCTTCTCAATTTGTTTGGTAATTTGGCCCGTGCTTGTGTTTTTTGATTTAAACTAGCATAATTGATCTGCTTTTTATGCAATGGCAGACACTGTTCTTTAACAAATTAGAGAGGTCAGTTAATTAGGACAAAGGCTACTTCAGGAAAGGCTTAAGATGAGTGCCAACCAGTGATTTAATTCAATAGCAACAATTTCAGCCATGTTGTAGCCTACATACGCTATATGAGCTTCCTTCGTTTCTGAAACAACCAGCCGCCACTGGTGTGTGCGTTCCTTTCATGTGCTGTGTGACCTTTTCTTGGGGTTCAGGGATTTGTCACCTAATGGATGACAGTAGGCAGACATGCATTCTGGCACACACTACTCACAGTCTTACACATGCCTCCAGTGCATAGACTGGTTCTTACTACACACAATTATACTTTCATCATATAACTCTCTCTCTCTCACTCTCTGCTGTTTATCTCTGCTACATCTCACAGCATAAACATGGTATGCATGCAATACCAAATATAATTTTGAATGTATTTGAATGCATTCAGATGTTTAATCCTTAAGCCATTATGTTTTTATTTATTTATTATATTTCTGTTCAATTTTAAATTTTTTCATATTCTATTTAATACCTCTATACAGTCTTTCTTGTTTTTAGTCTTTTATGGGAAAATAAATTAATGAAATTATCCCTAATCTTCAAAGGACATTTTGGACTGAATTGTTAAAAGGGCAGTGCTTGATGATAATGTGTGGTGAGCTATGTGTAGTAAACAAACTTGAGGCCCCTGACTCTTTCTGATCAAATATTTATACTAGACTCCAAATGTAATATTAATATAATCTTAATGTAGCATGTGTATCAGTGGCATGCTAATGAGGGGGTTAAAAGTTCAGTTTTTTTTTTTTTTTTAAGAGTTTTAGGTATAATGAAGTGTATGTATGTGTGTTTTAATTTAGTGCAAAAATACTTTTTAATAGATCTAATGGAGACAGGCCTTGTGTGTGTGTGCGTGCGTGTGCATTTGTGCGCGTGTTCTGTATGTGAGGTCTTTTTTTCTGAGGGTGTATTAGTGTGTTTATGTTAGCGTGTGTGTGCACACACCCACGCATTAGTTTATACTTGATAAGTAAAATAAATATGTATTTGCCTGCGTATGTTTGAATGTGTCCTTGTTTGTTGTTTATGTGCGAGAGGTCCTGCCTAAAAACGAACCAAATACACAGCAAGTTGTGTTTAGAATATGCCAGCTCTAGGCCTAACTCTACTGCTCCCTGTTCATAGCTATGTGTGTGCGCGTACATACACACCCGCACATACTGTACACTACTCCTTGTTTTCTTGCATTCAATTGCTTTAATGTCTCATAATATAAATACTGAGGAGTTTCAGGAGAAATTGTTTTGTGTGGCTCTTTTGACTTTGTAAATGATCCCCACACATGTTGATGCTGCAGAACAACTCAACCAGTCTGAAGATGTCAAGTATTGTTGCTCTTTAATCAGCACTACATCGTGTTATTGCAAAATGTTTTCTAATGATCAATTTGCCTTGCCAAGTGATAAGCTTGGATTAGCTAGCACAATGAGGGTTGCTGAAAATGGGGTCTAAAAATCAAAATATTTGCTTTCCTTTCAACTTTGTTGATGTTATCCTAGCATCTGCTACAGCAGCAATTGGTGTTTAATGTCACAGAAGAGGATGTTAACAAATAGGGCGGGGAAAGGGAGAGACATGCTCTGTGGTCTGATGACAATCTTTCACCCAGAGGAAAGACCAATGTTACTGTTGGACAGACAGGCTAGCGCAAGAGAAGCAAATGAATGAGAGTTTATCCTACAAATAACCATAATGAACCCATGTCAAAATAACACTTTTCAAAGGGGTCGGGAGAACCAACATTAGTTTTGGACCGGTGTAATATTCATCATGGCAGAGCACCGATGTGCACTGTGAGCCTGCTGTGGTCTCATTCACACACGGTCAGCGTTGGTCACCCAGACTGATAGATATAGCAGTCTGATAGCAGACCAATGAGATGTTCAGAACAGATGAAAGATGACGTTTGTGTTGCCACAGCGGAGGAATTTGGGGGAGGACGGGGGGGGTCAAGGCATTATGGCGGGAAAGGCAAGTGTGCACGTGAGAGACTAAAAGGGAATTGAGTGTTAAGTCAATAGGAAACATTAATAGCTAAAGATCCAACACACACACACAGTAAATGTAGCAATAAGGGGGAAACCTCATAGAGCCAACCAGATGGTTGGAACTTCCTGGACGTTTTCCAATAGGAACATTCCTACCTATTTATGACCTGTTTTTTTTACGCACACACGCACACACACGGCATACAGAGGCAAACCGATACAAACTCCTCAATAGACTTTTATCCCAGGTTAAGGGTTTGAATGGAAGGCCGGAGAATGAGGTACTACATGTACAGTATGGCTCTTATCTTAGCTCATCTGCTTCTGGTGTGTGTGTGTGTGTGTGTGTGTGTCAGCCTATTAGCACAGTGCATGACACACAATTGCCAATGGACCGCAGAAGCCATTATAGCCCGTACAGTACAGAGTACATTTTACAGTACAGTAAATTCAAACTGCAATTTGCATGCTCGGGATTTGGATTGGAGATGTACTTACAGTAATGAGGTCTGACTTTGCATTAGTGTGGTACAGTAAAGTTATGGATTCACATACTGGTGAAGGCTTTTTTAGCCTGTTGGCTCATTTTAAATGTGTAGGCTTTTTCAAACACTGACACTTGAATAGCTTTGATTTCACTTTAGAACATTTTTCTTGTTTTTCATGTTATATACAAGTGACATACATGACTTGTATTATCGATGTGGTATTATTTCCTAACTGCTGTACATTTGAGCTGTACGTGTACATTGGAACTGTAGTTTCAATTAGACTAGACTTACCTAGCAGCAGTAGAGCTAAATTCTCACAAATACTACCAGTGTAAACACAAGCAACCCCAGGTGATTTGTACTATCCGTTTTACATCCCTGTGCGAACGCAAAAGCAGCACTAATACTCGAAATGGTGCCGATACGAACTTTAGACACTGGCTTGCCACAGACGTATGAAGCCGGATCTGTGTTGCAAGTGAGGCACACTGCTCTCTTCCTTCCTGACAGTGAGGCTTAGCGTTTAACTGGAGGCTGTGGAGACAGTGTGGGGCAAAAGGATTTGTACACCTGCTAAGACGTCATGATAACAAACACAAATTCAGATGCGCACACACACATTTTTACCTCAGTCGCAGGCTAACACAAGCGTACGCACGCACACACTAAGCACATAATACTACCACTTCTGCTAGCTTAGTTATGAATTTGTGTTTACTGTAGGTCTCACATTGTGAGACCTACAGATTTGTGTGTCTGTGTGTCTGGGTAAGGACTAATCCTGGATGCGTTCCTCATTGTCTCATGACAGGAAAGGTTCTTCAGTCTTTGTGAGGTTACACAGAGTGCATGCAAATGTGATTCTGTGTGCAGTCAGTACACAATGTATCTGTGCTTGACTGTTGGCACGTTGGGTATGTTCTTATGCTGATGAACGAGGAAGTGTGTTTTGCTTGGAAGCGTGTGTGTGTGCTTTGTCTAGGCCGGGTGTGGTCGGTCTATGTTATACTGTACCGTTTGTGTGATAGGGTCTCTCTCTGTCTCCTTTCTTTCTTTCTGTGGCACACACACACAGGAACACTCGTTCTGTGGCTCTCCATGTGTCATCCCAGCAGTCCCCAGACGAATGACAAGGCATCTGTTTCCCGGCACTTTGTAATCCTTCAGTGAAAAGATCCTCATGTTTCCCTTTGTAGAAGAATCTAGAATGTCATCTAGGCCCTGATTCATGCCATATTATTCAAATTGGATAAGAGATATGTAGCTCATATTGGTCCTGGGGGATTACATGGATATATTTGGCATTTATTAGACAGGATTTTATATAGTTTGTTTCTTCAGACATAACATTACCAAAAGTGTAACAAAGCTCCCCATGAGAGAGAAGCACGGAGATGTTAACGCCAGTTTGCCAATCATTCCAGCCAAATATATAAATCTTCTTTAAAACGATATCCGAAGCATATAAATGTTTTCATTTTCGCAAGGCCAATATGACTAATTATCTCTTCTCACAAATGTGTCATAGCAGGGTAAACACATCTGCAGCTAATACAGATATTAAGCATTAATGGTTGCTGATCTTATGCCTATTATTTTACTAGATGCAGTGGTGCGTACCACTTATCACTTTGTTGACTCGTTTGTAGGGAATGGATCCATGTGGCAGTTAGCACGCACCGCTAATAGTTAGCACGCGGCTCTTCAACGTCAATGTGAGGTTGGAGCCCTACAGACGGCGTATTGACAGGCGCACTCTGTGTGTGTGTGTGTGTGTGTGTGTGTGTGTGTGTGTGTGTGTGTGTGTGTGTGTGTGTGTGTGTGTGCACTTGTACGTTTTCAGGATGGTGGAGCGTTTACAAGTTCAATGAACGTGAATGGCAGGGGACTGAACAGCAGGTTACAAAACAGGGTGGAGCTGGGCATTCCATACAGGCTGGAGGGGACAACAGCAAAGAGAGTCTACTGCTGTAGATGGTTGTGTTCATATGTAAGCTGTACAGAAGCACAACATGAACGTAACCTGACATGCCAGATGGGTTGTTGTCACAACTCCATCTGGGAAGTCGTATGTTGAAACTGTTTGTAAAGGGCAGGTCCTCTCAAAAAAATACTTGGCAGTTGATTGGATGAACCATCTGGTTGTTTTGTTATCGGCACACCTTAACCACGTCCGTATAGCTCTCATTTTGATGCTTATTGGTACTTTCAGTTGCTACTCTGACACATTCAAAATGATTCTGAAAATGTCCAGACTTATTATGGCAAAATGCAACTGAAACTGAAAAGTTAAGTGGCCTCGCGAGATCAGGATATACTGTATGTCTAAATTGATTGTGTAAACAATATCCCTCTTGCATTTCATATGGCAATGAAAGCAACATTTGGTGCTGGTACTACATATTGATGATGACTAGGCATACTGTATACTCAGTATAGGTTATTTATAAAACACCAACAGGTTCCAAATTGGCCTACATGTCATTGAGCAACACTAGCCACGGCCAATAAACACAGCTATTTTTGAATGTAGCACTGCCAGAGTAGGCTACTACGCTTTGCTTCACAATGTGTTTCAATGTGTCAGGTGGCATATTGTTTTGATTTGAGCTTGAAATTAGCAATCATTCTTGCGAATAACTAACACTGCTATTAAAATGTATAGTCAGCCATTGCAAGCTAATTGTAAGATAACACTTTTTTAAAAATTATATCTCCACGCATTTCGGTAATTTAGCATTCTCTGTGTGTGCTGAGAAAATAATCTACAGCCTTGGCTTTGTAAAAAGGAATATATACAAAGCGGCGAACATGGCTCATAACAACAAAACTACGCTTTGCTTCACAATACATTTCAATGCGTGAGGTGCCGCTGCGGAGGGATATTGTTTTTATTCAAGGTAGAAGTTAGCAAGGGTTCTCGAGAATAAGTGACCCTGCCTTTACTTAATTTTCAACTTAATGACAGAGTGTAATCACTTTACACAGCATGCAGCCTCTTTCTCCTGCTTTCTCTCTTTTGTTTATAAGTCCTCGTATAACTATCATCTTTACTTACATTATGAATGTGGTTTTGGTCATATGGTAACTTCAATCATTTGATGTAGTTACATATTAATTAAAGAGAGTAATCTTTCCTGGTTGACTTTAAGCTTTGAGGTCAGGTCAAATACTTTATTTACAGTGCTAAAATAAATGTGTGGTTTGGTGCAAAATGAATGGTTTATTTTTAATAACATTTAAAAAAAAATTAATAACCAAAGTGCATGTGTGCTTGTGTGTGTGTGTGTGTGTGTGTGCGAGTGTGTGAAGAGCTTACCCTAGAACTGGCACAGCAAAGGCTGTAAAAGATGTATTTAAGAGGTTATTTTTTACTTACCATCACTTGGTATTAAAAACACTATTAATATTTTTGTGCTGTCTTAAATTTAGGGTGAATTTATGGTTATTGGAGTGACTATCTGAGATTAAAATTGTTGATTAATGGAGTAAACAAGCACACACACACACACACATGCACACACGAAGGCACGCACGCACGCACATGCGCGTGCGCGCGTGCACATGAGCAGCCACACTCTAGATGTGCCTTCCACAAAAAAATGACACACATACTCAACAACAGAGGCTTATAACCAAATGTTTCAGTGTTCCCCCATTACGTAAATGAGCAGGATAAGATGCTTAACGTTATTTACACACAGGACAAGAGATTAGGACTAACCCCTCTTCTATTCTCTTCCTCCTCTCTTATCTTATCTTCTGTTCTGTACTTTGGCCTATTCTACTAATTTAAAGATAAAAAAGACGCTTAAAACCTCCCATCTCTGCTCCATAGCAAGACGTGTAACAATAGTTAAGGAAGCAAAAACACAACACTGTTTGTTCTTGAATAAACAGATGACATCTCTAGGTGAGTAACAGTAAATCGACCTTTATGTCTATGCTAACTGGAGCGAATAGTCATCCTGTCAGTTGCCCTGATTGGCTCATTTAAATACCGCTCAGGTGTAATTGGTTGGCAAATTAAACTGTCATTATTGGACAGGCGAGGAGAAACCGAGGACAATGGAGTGACAGGACAAAATGGCCGCTTTTCTTCCCTTGGGAAAAGTCTGGCAAATAAGGAAATAATATGACACACTCGACACGTGTCAAGGTATGACAGACATACCTGACACACGTACAGAAGTATGTGCTTGTGCATTCGACATGCACATGTACAGACACATATACAACATGACTCTCAGACACGTGCACAAAACACAACAGGCTTAAAGTTGACGTTTGAGGGTAAATATTACTATGTATTCTTCCAGTTCATCTATGTTACAACCACAAGTGTATAATAAAAGAGGGAAGGTGTTTCAATCAGTTTCTGTCTGAATATACAATATGTGTGTATATCTGTTTATCTGCCTCTCTGTTATGTATGACTGTATACATGATCTGTATATCTGTATATCTGATGTCTCTATCTGTTATGACTATATATTATCTGTATTTCAGTATATATGTCTCTCTGCCATATCTGACTATATACACTGTCTGTATATCTGTGTATCTGTCTATATGTCTATCTTCCACGTGTCTATCAGTAGACAGTATGTCTGTCGGTCTTTCTGTCTGTCTAATCGGCCTGTTTTGACATGATTTAGTAATAAACCTGATGTATGGGCAATGACCAGGACTGCACCAGGTGAACCCTGACCTTCCATTGTGTGTGTGTGTGTGAGTGCGTCTGCTTGGCCCATCTGTGCGTCCCCTTAAGAGCTCAGTGCCCTCTCATCTTGACCCACGTCCTTAATGGTCAGCATAGCGTGCACACACACCCTTGGGAGGATATGTGTGTTTCAGCAGATTTGTGCCAATGCCAAGTCTCAAGAAAAGAACTCTCTCTTACACACACACACACACACACACTCTCACGCACACACACATTTAATGAGCTCATCAATGGATAGTGAATACAGTATGATAGATGGTTGCATGGCCTATGGCCACTACAGACTGCATCAGATATTTGACACCTAGGATCCCTGTTGAAATCCATTTGTAACGTAATATAGCGATGTACTTAAACATGAGGGTCAAGACCCAATCCTGGGGCACAGAAAGTTCTAATTATTGTTAGGACAGACCTGGTCTGCCTCTTTTGATTATGTATAAATACTGAAAATGATTTGTTTATTATTGGACTGGATTTTGACTGGACTATTGATGCATTGTTGTTAATAATAATCAAATAATCATTTGAAGTATGTTATACAAACTGGAATACTGACATTTTTTTAATATTGATTGTGATTATTTTAGCAAATGGAACTTTGGTCTCCTAAAAGATACTGTAAATTTGGTGGCTTGGTGAAACTAATGAAAGTAAATATGTATTTACTGATTTGACCCCAGACCACTATGGGATCAGCAGGGCTTTGACTGTTGCACTGTTAAAAGATGTGATGAATACTGTATATGTTATTGACTATGACTTTATAATGGACAACATTGTGCTGTAATGACTTGGTTCACTGAACCATCTGTCTTGGGAAGAAGAGGATACAAACAGCATACACACACATGGCTGCACTGAAAGAGATACACACACACACACACACACACACACACACACACACACACACACACACACATGCAACAGTACAGATAAACAGTATACTGTACATAGACATGTTAAAATAGCTAACAGAGATTACGTCCCTGGCCATGATTTAATGGGTGTCTGAGTGTGTGTGTGTGTGTGTGTGTGTGTTATTATGGGGCATATTTTATGAAGGAGAGGAGAGCAATTCTTGAACAAATGGATTCAATCCCCTGACAAACTGTGAGTTGTGCGTACACACTTGTGTGAGTGTGTGTGTGCGCGTGTGTGTGTGTGTGTGCGTTCGTGGGTGTGTTTGGCGTGCGTGTGAGTCCCTCAGCCCCAGTGCCTGTGTTGTGACATCATCTATGAATGTCATAATTGAGGGTCGCTAAATTGGGGCCGGTCGCTCTGCGTCGGCCCCTGGTCAATACCCAGGTTCAAGGTGACGGGGGCCGATCAATACGCAGCGACAGGAGCCATCCGCTGGATTTACTGCCCCGTAATAAGAGAGCCATGAAACGCACCACACACGCCAAACAGCTGCCGGCTAGCGTTTGTCTTCTCCCTTCTGTTGCATTGTGACACATGGGGTTAGGCCAAGGAATAAGGGGCCGGGGAAGGGGGGGGGGGGGTTGATTTGTGTGGTTGTGGATAACAGTATATCGGTTGCTTTTATCAATACAGTAGGTTCACTTCTCAGCCTGTTGTATACATGTTGTAGGTACAGTATGATTACATTGAGATATTTATATTGAGGATCATGATATACATGTGACTGCTACTACTGTAGCACTGTGGCCCTGACAGCTCAACACACTGCGAATTAGGAAAACATTGATGAATTTCACTTCATCAATTTGACAACACGTGCAGCATTTAGAAAATGTGCTGCAAATTCAGACAAGTAAACAGAGAAACATTCTGCAATTACACCAAACGATAAAGGGTGTTTCCGGAGGACACTTAAAAGTGATGAACACGTCTCTGCACTTTTGTTGGCCTGAGGTTTGACTCATGACAGATTGACTGCTCATGACGTTTTTGAAGTTGGCGATCCTTCAGTAATGTTGTAAAAGTATCTAAAATGTGTGTTATGTTTATTGGTGGTTATTTTAACACTGGGATCACATGATTGATCATGTTCATTACTTCTAAGTGCAAAGATGCCGTTATCGTTTGGTGTACCGTAATTGCAGAACGTTTATATATTGTCTTATGTTGTCTGTATTGTGTTGTATTGTCTGTAATGTATTTGTAAAGCATTCTCTAAATGTTGTGCATGTGTTTTAACTAGGGCTGGGCAAGTTATGAGTCACAGGAGGGGTACGTGGGATGTTGCGCTCACATGAACCCAAACAGAGACGAACTGGCGGGGAAATTTTGAGAAAATAACCAAACTCTAACATGGGCATTTTCATTTAAAATCTCTTCCAGACAGCGGAGTTGATAGAACCCAAGATATTTGTAATCACTGCAAAGTTGAATTTTCTTATCACCGGAGTACTTCTGAAGCCTAAATTAAATGCAATACAAACCATTGATGCTAGCATATCAGCCACCCAAACAAACAGTGGAGGGATATTAAAGTTTCCTTTACAACTTGGAGAATTGGCCGTGACATTCACATTCGTCGTTCCACTCGAATCAATACTATAGTATAATAAAACAGTCACACAGTAACAAAGACTATACCTATAAGTACTGTTTATGGGGGAACGTAAAACATTTTATTTCTTTGTTAAATTTGTTTTAAGCAAACAGCATATTTTGAATGTGTTTTATAAAAACCTAATGTAAAGCATATGTAACAGCGCCTTTGAACTATGACTATAGCATTTCAATTAGGATGTATTGGTTAATTTATGACCTTACCTCCTGCAGAAAGGACACAAATTACTGCATAGCATTTGACCAAAATGCAGACTCAAAGTTTTAACCTGACAGATGAATTGTTGTCATAACTCCACGGTGAAATTAAACTGAAACGGGGGAGTATGGGAGACCATCCTGATCTTGCGAGGCTAGACTCCCATACCCCCCGCTAATAAATGTGTGGCAGTGGCATATAGCTTTGGTTTTATATTTGATTTAATTACATTACTATTTATGTTGAGATTTACATTAAATATTTGAACTCCTACTGTGTAAAGGGAATACTGCTGTTAAAAATCACCTTATTTTTTGCAAACCAAATGTTAATTGCAGTAATTTCAATTCAAATTTGTTTAATCATTGTCCAGCACTAGTTTTACTTAAGTTTGCTATGTGTTTTCTTAAATCGCAGTGCATTTTTTACTAATGGGGATATTAGGCAAAATAAAAATATAAAATATAAATTAATTGTACTGTATTTTTGCGATTTCATATATATTATTTACATAGGCTACAGCATATACAGTATACTGTATGTATGTATTTAAACATAATTGAAAGAACGTTTTTTGCTCTAAAAATGTAAACTTGCCTTCTCCTATTCATTCAGTGTTCACTAACCACTACACACACACACACACACACACACACACACCTACAAACACACACACACTCACACACACACACTCTATTGACAAGCTAACGTGTGGTCAAACCAATAATGTTTAAACAGAGACACTCGAACCTTTGATTGCAGCGACAATGACTATAGAAAGACAGTGAGGCATTGGGAAGTGGGAAGATAAATCAATAAAATGATGCAAAAAAAAGAAGCAAATCAATATTAAAAAATAAATAAATACAAGACAGGACATACAGTCAAAATGTCATAATGCTCTTTACCGGTTCTGTTAGTGTGTTAGAGCGTATAGCTTGCGTCAATCATTTCAGATATTTCAGTTTAGTTCAAAGCACATTAGTGTTCAGGGACCTTTCAATTGGCCCACAATGTGAATTCAAACAATATAAAACATATATTGAATTCTTGGACATTTATGCTGGGACTTGTATTATTTGAAGCGTGTGTGTATGCGTAAGTGTGTGCGTGTGCGTGCGTGCGTGTGTATCACAGCAGCTACATAGTGTCCAGCTGGTATAGATGTCACAATGATAGCAGGTGAGCTGTGAAGGTGACAATAGAGTGTTTGTGTGTGTGAGATCCAGGTGATGGATTAGCTTCATTTCCAATGTGTGTGTGTGTGTTTTCTTTGCGTGTGCACGACTGTGTGTGAGTCAGTGTATCTGTCATGTTGTGCCTACTTGTATGTGTTTAAATGTGTGTGTGTGTGTGTGCGTGTGTGTATGAGTGTGACAGTGGCAGACTGATGGCTGCAGTGTAGAGTGCTCCATAGCAAAGGGACCCTATAGTTTCTATAGCCAGGGGGCCGACACTACGTGTGCGTACAATCAAACATTGTTGACCAATAATTGTGTGTCTCAGAAGAAATAATGGACATGTTTTGTATTGGTTGATTTAAATTAGGCATGTATCTGTTTTTGTTATAACTGCTCTAACAAAATAAAACATTTGAAGTGTAGAATTAAGAGAATGGAACCCCCAACCATGTTCTCCTAGCCTCTACCCTCAAAGAATACAGGGAACCGAAGCTCTAACCCCTGTGATAAGGGATGTTAGCTCTTTCTCCCTCCATTGCTGTGGAGTCAATACAACAGAATTAACTCCAGACACCTGTCAAGCACACGAAGAGAGAACATTTTATAGTTCTAAATGTTATTATCACTGGTGTTATTACTGTGGGACTATTTGTATTATTGTCTGTTTTATTGTGGTTCTTGTTGAGTACCTGCCCTCTAGCGTTGGCAATACTGTTTCAATAACTGTCATGCTAATAAAGCTTACTTCAACTTCAACTTTTCGACTTTTGCTCGTTTTTCTTGCTAACTTCGAGCTCAAATCAAAATAGTATCGTTCTGCGGTCCTCCGCGGCGGCACCTCACACGTTGAAATTCATAGTGAAGCGAAGCGTGGTGTTACGGTTTTGTTGATACGAGCGGTGTTCGCCACTTTGTTTGTGTTATGGAGCCATGGCTGTGTAGAACTATCAGATCATGTTTTAACATGCACAGCTAGCAAAATGAGAGGAGATATTTGTTGAAACTGACAAAACGCGTTTAATCTTACATTTAGCTTGCAATAGCTGAGTATACCTTGAAGTGAAGTGTTTTTATACAGCACATAACTTGGAAACAACTATAAGCAAACAAAAGCATTGTTTACTGCAGTCTTGTTTAACACTCTTTAACGTGTGTTGAAAATGAGTGTGTACTATATATGTAACTTTTTTTTACAAAATACAGTCAGCACAAGCACATCTGATTCTGTTCTTCTAGTTTGTGTGTACACATTTGTGTGTCCCCCTTGTATACAACGTGTGCGTGTGTGTGTGTGTGTTTAGCCACTGTCCACCAGTGAGCCCAAAACAAGGTAAAGGTATAATAATAACATCTTCACAATGAATCTCCCCTTCTTTGTCCCTTGAGCAAAACACCACCTCCTCCTCTGCTCTCCTCCTGCGCTCCTCTTCTTCTCCCCCTGGCGGTGCGAGGAGCGTTCGGGTGTGAAATGTAAAAGGAAGAACGCTGTCGTTCAAACTGTCCCGACAACTTATGTTTTTTTTTCTCTCTCTTTCTCTCTCTCTCTCTTTCTCTCTCTCTCTCTCTCTCTCTCTATCTATCCAGGTGAGCAGGTTGCAGGTGCGCACAACCCCTCAGCCAATGAAAAATGAGTGCCGTCGCGCGCCTTGACTTTGATGAACCTCGCCGCGCGTCGCCCTATCACTCTTCTCCATTTGGCTTCACTCGGAAAAACCACCAGGCGACACATGCTCACGCAAACACACACACACACACACACAAAGGCGCGCGCGAATGGTCACGCGCGAGCGCCATGCGCTCTGGTCCAAATATTTGTCTTGTTGAAGGAAAAGGCTGTGCTTGGGTAGCTACGCGGTCAAGAGGGCCTTTGGTGTGGTAGGTTGTATGTGTGTGTGTGTGTGTGTGAGCGCACATGTAGACATGGCTTGGCTCTCATCACCAGTATGATGAGTGCATTCATTCATTAGACAAAGCCTTGTAAGTGTTATCTGACACTGACAAGATTTCAAAGAGAGACGATTATTCATATGATTATACATATTTTTGAAATGTATTTCTTTTATATTTAACAAAAGGATTCTTAGCGTCATCATTTTGTTTAGAAGTTCTTGGTCACTGAAGTGTGGCAATAATTAATGTTTGGATGTTTTCATATTTTATTTTATTTTTTCGAGACACATGTTCAGTATCTGCCATCTGTCTCTCCTGAACATATTTTCTATTGCATGAGAATTCTAACATGATCAATATCACATAAGAAACATATTTTACATTAAAAAAAAAAAAGTGTATGTTTTCAAAAACAAGCATGATCTCTCTTGTCTTCCTGTCTGAAATTCTGTAAAATATGTGTTTGTTTTCACACACACATACACACACGGACAAACACACATGCATACACATACGCACACATATGCACATGCACACACACACACACACACACACATCACACACACACACGCACATCCCCCTCCAGCCATCATGCAGTTGTGTGTGTGCCTTGTCTTGTGTAACATTGGAGGGGGAGACGATACAGGAAGACAAAACACTATCCAGAGGTCACAGTGTGTTGTGTGTGTGTGACTGTGTGTGTGTGTGTGTGTGTGTGTGTGTGTGTGTGTGTGTGAGAGAGAGGGACATACTGTATGTATAGGGGAGTAGAACAGTCTAGAGGTTTAGGTACAGCATTTGTTTCGGACTGCACTGTTATAATTGTAGGCATGTTTTGGTTAATATGTATCACTTACACTAAAGGTAGGATCTATGCAATCGTATAAACTGGTTTTATTCACATTGTTGTAAAGAATGATGTACATGAGCTCCAAGATAATTCTTTAGCAAGTGTGGCATTTAAAAAAAATGTTTTTCGAATTCATAAATGGGGTGTGAATTGCCGTTGCTTCTTCCGGCCGCAGTACCACTCGTCGCCACATGTCACGGCTGCTTCAAACCTAGAGTCAGACCCTGTCCCCCTGTATTTAACATGAGGGTATGACTACAGATTGGGGACAGGTGAGGCTAAAACACATGTAGCCGTGGAGACAGCAAAGGATCAGAAGACCCAGGGACAGCCCATGGGGACAAGCCTGGGGTGTGTGGGAATTGTAAACATCTAGAAGAGTCCAGGCTAATCCTTTCAGTTGTTCCCTAATCGCTTTAAACTCTACAGGCCTCTCAGGACCATGCTGGTTTTAAGCTTCTCCACACACTTTGCGGGTGGTGTAAGCCCTGTGTGAGCCAAGTGTCTGTCACCACTTCTTAAGTGGGATTATGACTCGCTCAGTGGAGAGACTGGCGGTGAGTCCATTAAATTCAAAGTAGCCAGTGTCCTCTCTTTTACTCGCTGTCAAGATGTAAGATATGTGTCACAACCGCTGACTTGTTCTAACACAGCATTTTATTTGAAGAGGGAGTTTTTAATTGCGAAAACACACAGTACGGTTTAAATATTAAATAATGTTCTTTTTGTTAGTCCTGTTCTAAGACATCATTTTATTTGTGTTTTTCTTATCAGCCTATTGTTAAAAAAAAAATTTGCAGGAAAAAAATGTTGTATGGCTTAATATGTTCTTTAAATATTGCATGGAGCATTTTTAGTACAAATTAATTAGCTTAGTCAATTATTTTAGCATACAGCCATGTAAGCAACCGTGCATATTAGACCACTGTTTTGGGCAAACCTAAATGATTCCCATACAGAAGATGTCGGCAACAAAACAAATGTCTGAAAATGATGTTTGCACAACATACAAAGTGACCATCTCTTCAAACCACACGAGTCTTTGCTGCCCCCCCCCCCCTTCCCTACACACACACACACAGCTTCTCCCTTTAATCCCTCTCCTCTCCCCCCCCTTCCCAAACAGAGAGACGCATTACGCAGATGAAAAACAGAGATGAGAGAGAGAGATTTTATTTAAGTGTTCTTGTAAGCCATCTAAGATATTAATGTTGCAAAGCTACTTATCAATATTTAAGAACATGAAAGGAGCTCTGTGTGTGTGTGTGTGCGTGTGCGTGTGTGTGTGTGTGTGTGTGTGTGTGTGTTGGGCGGGGGGGGGGGTATAGCAACAGAGAGCTCTTGATGTGTGTGTAGCAGTGTGTGTTAAGTGTATGCACATACTCTATGTCTGCTTGTGTGCATGTGTGTGTGTGTGTGTGTGTGTGTGCATCTGTATGTGTGCGTGTGTGACCATCACTTAACAAGTGTGCTCGCGCATGTGCATGTGCATGTGTGTGTGCGTGCATGTGTGCGTGTGTTCATAGAAAGACAATTAGAGATGACGTCTGACAGAGAGATGGCTTGCCCTCAGTTTCTCTAAAAGCTTTAAACTCCCTTTACACATAGATACAGTATATACACACGCACGCACACACACACACGCACACACACACACGCACACACACACACACACGCACGCACACACACACACACACAAACACTCTTGTTTTTAAGTGATGGTCAGTCTGGTAAATATAACTGCTAATATCCCCAAATTACTACTGTGTGCCTGCAGTTCTCTGTATGAAGTACAGTGAGTGATGTCTCACTGTATTTACAAATCTTCATGTTTTGGTTCCATGCTTAAAAGTCTTTGTGTAATGATTCTACGAAAAGTCAAAGAAAAGAATGGAAAAATTGCTTCCGAATTGTGCTTCCTCGACATACAGCGCATGCGCACAGCCGATATTGCGTCATTTTTGTCATGCTTAAGACAACAATTTGTGCGTAATCTGGATTTCTAGCTAGTACTGTTATTGCATGTTTTTATCAAATGTATAAGGCTTCTTGTCATTTTACTTGTAGAATATTATTTGGTTAATGTTATTTGCCAGGTTGTAATTTAACATTTGTACATTTAATAATTATTTACAAAATGTTAACAAATTCCCACCATTAACAACAATTTAAAGATTGTTTGGTAATATTTGTAATTTCCCCATGTCAATTTCCCAAAGAGTATGTAAGTGTATGCAACATTAAGAATATATTTTTTAGCACATTAAACTGTGAGAGTTATAACTTTATGGGATCTTACGGTAGCATTTTTCAACAAGGCGGCATAAATCATCAGAACACCAGCTCGAGAGCTGCTAAAAAAGTGGGCGCAAACAGTTATGCTCTCATAAAAAGGCAGTGCAAAGAGCAACCAAGTCTTGAAACAGTGCATAACACAACAGGGTGTTCAACACACCACCGATTAGGTTTATTAAACATTTTGTTACATATTGTTAGGGCTGAGCGTGGCCCGGGTTTGTGTCAATGGCCCCCTATGGAGCCATTGACACATACACATACACACACACACACACACACGCATGCACACGATAATACATTTGCAGGTGTTTGACTCCTTTATAGTCTAAATCACACACACACACAGACACACACAGACTGTGACCTCTGGACAGTGTTTTGTCTTCCTGCATCATCTCCACCTGCCAATGTTACACTTCCCAGAACCTCTGAACACACACAGCTACACGTTGGCTGGAGGGGAATCTACTGTGTGTGAGTGTGTGTGTTTGTGCATGTACGGGGGCATAGGTATATGTGTGAATCACAGAAAATATGTGTATGTATGTGAGTGTGTGTGTGTGTGTGTGTGATGACCCTAGGCAGCGATAGATTGATGGGTGTTCTGACCCACCTTCACGGGAACAGGAACGCTTATTTACACAAAGAACCCTTAGGTGTATGGTGTGTGTGTGTGTGTGTGTGTGTGTGTGTGTGTGTGTGTGTGTGTGTGTGTGTGCAAGCATACTAACTCAATCTTCCACTGAGCAACAGTCATAAACACCAACAGACACATAATGGAGGTTCTCTGTCTTCAGTGTCTTGCCATTGTCATTTAAGGTAAGACACAGAATAGAACATGTCTCATTCAAACCCAACACACACCAGACCTGGATGTATCACAGTTAGGTCAAATAGTATTTCTTAAATGTAGGTTTAGGTATTCTCGGGAATGCTTGCTAACTTTGAGCTCAAATCAAAACAAACTCCCTCAGAAGCTTCGCACTTTGAAATGCATTGCAAATAGGGGTGCACAATATATCGATTCAGTATCGTTATCGCAATATCACGTTGCGCAATATCATATCGAAAATGTTGC
>JAODOY010000004.1:1722696-1741398 GCA_025399855.1 Forbesichthys papilliferus | reverse complement strand
TATATATCATTTACTTCTTTATTTTCTCTCTCATCGCTCAGATACATTCCCAGAGGTTATCTGGATTCGTGACACCCAAAGGTGACATACGATCCAATATGTCATTTATCTGACTGTGTCCAGGCAGCGCTTACCGTGTCCATCAATCTTCACATTCCTCCCATCAATATAAATGCAAATGATACCGTCTCAAAGGCTGCATTATGACTTTGCATATACAGTGTATGCACAAATGCTGCAGGGAAAGGTCACAGGCTCATTAAGTTACGGGGCCATTTTGCTGATAGGAGCTTGGGGATGAGTCAGTGCTACTATACGTTGTAAAGAGTATATTGCCTGGCCTTTTGGGATTAACAGGACAGCTGCCTGCATTGGACGGACAGCAGCTGTCCAATGCAGTGATATGTCATATTACTTATGAGCAGGGGCGCTGAATCCAACGGGGATGTTGTTGTTGTTTGTTGTTGTTTTGTTTTTAATTTATTCTATTTTCTAAGCACAATGTAAGCACATAAGTGTAGGCTATCTGTAGGCCTGCTGTGGCTTTCAGATTCTAGTCACCTGAATGACTGTGATAGAGCAGGTTTAATCCTGTAATACTAAGATTTATAACATTTTAAAACAATTTAAAAATGAAAACTGCTATTCAGAAAAGGAGCTGTCATGTCATGCTAAGGGTGGCTAATAATATCAATATAGCTATATAAATATAATAATTTTACACATTACATTGAGAATGTAACGATTAAAGGTAATTTGTAACACAAAGTGGTGCATACTGCACCTCACAACAGTATTCTTGGCAATGTGTTTCCAATGTGTGGGGCGGAGCTTATAAGGGAGCAACCTGTGGCATTAAAGGGAGAGGTGTTTTTGTTTTGATCAAGTTATATATAGTTATATATAAGTTATATATATATATAACAAGCTTTCTCCAGCATTTCTGACTATACCTTTAAGAGTTACATAAATAAACATAGTCAGGCATTGGTTCATATTGTTGTCTATAATCTATAGTCTTATCAATCACTTGTAGAAATGCACAACATTTTTTTAATGGTATTTCTTTTCTGAAAGAGGACCTTATTTAAATTGCTTGCCCCTGCGTATATGAACTCGGAAAGATTCTCTTTTCTTTCTGGTTTTCACCATTTCACATTACATAATTTAAAGGTAAGATATTTTCGGAAACATTTAGAGAATATGTGTTAAATTAGTATTATTATTTGGACTGCAGATGTTATTAGGTCTATTATGTAGGTCTAATGTAGGCGCACACACACAAACACACACAGGCGGCGCGCACACACACAAACACACACACACACACACATACAGGCGGTGCGCACACACACAAACACATATACACACACACACACACACATGCCTTTCAATCTCTGTGCTGTCAGAACGTGGCTCGTCTAGTTGGTTTTACAAGCTATTTCAAGCCAATCGGCAGCTAGGCTGATTAATTAGGCAGTCATCGACGAGTGGGTTGTCACAGCGAGGTAATGAGACGTCCATTATTCTCTTCTCCACACAGAGGGTACATTCAAACCTCTATGGGCCCGCATCCGTGAATACTTGAGTGACCTTGAGCAGACAAGTGACTTCAATTTTACATGACTAATTTGCGCGCCAGGCGTTCAGTTGGTTTTCTTCTGTCTGTTCCGGACACTATAGGTCAGCGTGACACGCGATATTGCTGCATTAGGATCATTTTTGTCTCAAACAGTAGTCTACAGGTCAAGCCTGTCACTTGATTAATCTTTATATAGAATTTAATGTAGGAATGGGCTGGCTGGATCTACTTGTTGTATTTTATCATTTGTGTTATAAATTGTATTTTAATTGTAAAATTGTTGAATTACGTGCCATTTTAAAAGAACCAATTCCCACGATAAATTCACTGTATTAGGAGACTAACGGCAATAAGATTACACCTGTTGTGTAATGTGGGCCTAGCTCATTTCATTGGACTAAAAAATAATAGCGTGTGGCTACATTATGGCATATAGTATAGGTATAGGCATGCTTGTTCTGTTTATCACCTCAGCATTCAGTAAAGTTGCAATTCTACTATTAGGCTGGTTGTTGTTTTTGTTGGTGTTAAACATGCAAAATATTTAGAAACACAAAAAGATATATATAGACCTATATAGATATAAATACATATATAGGCTTAAACATATAAATATGTTTAGGCCTATTTGGAGCAACTGTTCACTGACATGTATTTTGAAACATTCTTATAAAAAGCATTGACAGATAGTGCCCTCTTCTGGTGTGCATGTTACCCTCTGTACACGCCAAAGATAAAGTTAAACAATTAGTCTAAAAACATATCAACTAATTGTTTAATGGATCCATTTTTTGATCTTTTTGAAAATGTGTTTGAAGTTGACATGAGAAAGACCTTTCAAAGGGTCAACACAATCATTAAGGATTTCATATATCTGGGCAAGACTTTCATAATTCCTCACATCAGGCTCAACAAAAAAGACCCCCTGCATTTCATAATCTTGATAGGCCTGGCCGAATGTGTGTCCCAATATTAATAAATACATAAGGGATGGCCTGAAATGTCATCGGCCTATGTTGAATTATTTAATAAGATATTTGAAAATTGACCCATAAAGAGTTAAAAATTACGTTAGGGGATGGATGCTTGGTTTAGTTTAAGTTTAGTTTGTCATATAGGCTAGGCCTATAATATTTTATTGAGAGCTATTTACATATTGTACTATGTCAGATATAGCCTACAAGCAATATAAAATTGGTGAACATTCAGGCCCATTGCTATAAAAAAAGTAATATATTATGTATTATATTTTTTGCATATTTATATACGGTAAACGTTGGGCAAACGGTAGGCTATCAATTAGAGTCCGATTATTATTTCCTTGTGTGTGGTGTTTAGTAGTTTCCTATGGGTTTTAACATGCCACAATAACTGTAGCATGCTGCTATAAGTCATTCATGATTAACTCCAGTGCTGATTTCCCATTAATCACAGCGATGTGTCAAGATGGTAATCTGCTTAACTAATATTGTCAAAGGGATCCCTAACATAGAACACAGTACGTTTTTCACACCTCAGACACACCAAAGAGAAATAGGTTTCGATACACTACGACCTTATGAAATGTAACTGTGTTCTGGGGACCACACACAATTACTTCAAAGGCTTCGTCCTTGACAGAAGTGGGCGTTTATAAGTCATCATTATGCCAGGCCACAGCATCTTACCTGAGGCACTCACTGGCCGTCTTTCTGAGACGAGCAAAGAGAAGCATCTTACGCATCTACTCGTATTGGACTAAAATATCTGGATTTACTAAAACGCAACGGACCAACTTTGAATCATGAACGAACTAACTCTGGGATTCCTCTGTGTTCTTCTAGTGGACATTGTCTGTCTATTCGCAGCGGACACCATCCAAGTAAGTCACTATGAGCTTCTACTCTCCAAAATGCCTGGCCTACCTCGGCCTAGCGGCTTCAGACGCATCGCGCAGCCGCACAGTCGCACACTACCGTTCCACATGATGCAACTGTACCGAACCCTCCTGGGTGACGATGCCAGCAAGACTCCGGTCATCGGAACCCAAAGCGAGGACGACCCGCTTCTGCATGACTCGGACTCTGTGATCAGCCTTGTTGCAAAAAGTAAGTGATAACTCGGTGTGTTGATACAAATGGTGCACAGTAGCAAACAGGGAAAACAGCAAAATAAGTTGTAGCCTACCCTATGAAAACTTTTGCTAACTATTTTAGCTCAAACTATTGCTACAGTAAGTATTTATACAGTAGCCAGCCCTATATTTATTATTATTATTATTATATGTATTTAGTTGTTAAAGAGACGTTTTTAACCTAATTTAACATACTCTCTCTTGGTCTTCTCCAGGTTGCCATCAGGTGGGTGAGAGGTGGTCCGTGACCTTTGACCTGTCTTCCATATCGGCACACGACAACATCCGGCGGTGCGAGCTCCGCATGCGCCTGCCCTCCTTGGCACGCTCTGCCAGCGCCCGGGTGGAAATCTACCACTCCCCCTACCCCGGCCAGAGGCTCCTCCTGGGCCGCCTGAGAGCCCAGCCGGGCTCCTCGGCCTCCACCGCCTCCTCCTGGAAGGTGTTCAACGTCACCCGCATGCTCCTGCAGTGGCAGCGGCGGAGCCAGACTCCCGTGGAGGGGAAGACAGAGGAGGAGGAGCGGGGTCCGGCCAGGGAGGAGGCGGCCACCCACGCAGGAAGCCAGGTCATGATGGTGGTCTTCTCCAAACACGGCGGCAGACGGACGCCCACGCTCATCCGCACGGCGGAGCATTCTAAATACGTCACCATGGAGACCAGGAGCTCCCGGACCAAGAGAAACCACCACGGCCGTAAGAGAGGCTCCTCCGCCTCCCCCGCCGCCCAGGAGGAGCAGGCTCTGCTGTGCAGGAAGGTGGACATGTGGGTGGACTTCGGCCAGCTGGGCTGGAGCCAGTGGATGGTGTACCCCCAGCGCTACAACGCCTACCGCTGTGAGGGCAGCTGTCCCACCCCGGTGGACGAGAGCTTCACCCCCACCAACCACGCCTTCATGCAGGTAAGAGTGCATGTTCGACACAATGCCACGTCGTCATGGCGACGTACCGAGCGTGTTAATGATTCAGCTTCATTGTGCTACATGCTAACATCAATAGTGCTGAGTCATCTGACTGCCATGTTTCTAACCCTGACAATCTCCCCCCTTTCTCTCTCTCTCTAGAGCCTGCTGAAGCTACACCACCCAGACAGAGTGCCGTGCCCGTCCTGCGTGCCAACGCGCCTGACAGCGCTCTCCATGCTGTACTACGAGAAGGGGCAGATGGTGATGAGACACCACGATGGCATGGTGGTGGAGGAATGTGGCTGTCACTGAGCCACACACCAAGGACACTATGCTCAACCGCCCATAGGCTTGTCTCTGGTCTTAAGCATGGAACTATGAGCTGTAGCAACTATGGGGCTATGCATGGCACTTCACACAGACTTCTAGCATACCTACTGCTGAACCACAGAACTATGAAATTCTGTACTGGACTCAAAACGGATATAAACGGATTATAAAAGATCTACTCTTCCAAATTGCTAAAGTACAGCTGGTTACTGATGCTTTTTACATGAGAAAATTGTATTTTGGGAGTGAACGCCTTGCTCTATTGCTTTTGGGTTTTTGCTGCAGTTTGTTCTAATCTGGTCAAATGTAATGCTGATAAGATCAAATATCAAAACAAGCTGGTCGCTGACACAAAGCACTAAATGATATTTACAGAAAGTGGCTCAGGAAAGGAAATGGTCTATTGTTATGGCAATGACCTTAGCAAATGGTATCATTGTTGCTAGCGCTTTAATATTCCTGCAAAGTTTGGGTCAAATTGATTCATTTTATGTTAATAAAAAATATCTTATATTAGCACATGGTTTCATGCTTTCCTGTATAATTGAGTCACACAATTTTGATGCCTTAAAATACACAATGTGTTAATAGATAAAATCAAACTTTATTCTTTTGACAACTCCTTGTACACACAGAAATACACATTTTACATCTTACATCCACAATGCAAATATGGTGATACAGTGGAGGGTCCTGGTGAAACGATATTTCATCAATACAAAAATAATTCTCCCTTCAATGCCACAAGGGTGCTCCCTCAGAAGCGCTGCCCCCACATTAGACAAGCATTGCCAAGGTTGGGATGGTGTGGTGCGGTCTGCACCAATGTTTGTGTTCCCATTCACAGAGCCGTGTAGAAGCACCAGGTTTGTTTTTCAGTGTGGACACAGACTGACCAGCTAATGGCTGGTCAGGCTGACCAGATCATGAGTTAGTGCAGATATTTGCTGAATTTGACATACTCCCCTTGACATATTAGCTTATAAACGCTGACTCCACCTTTAAACATATTTAGAAACCACATGTATCCTAAACTCTACATACATCAGATCGAACAAGTTTATAAACAGGACTCGGGTAAAGAACACACACAACACCCCCTTCCTCATCACATCTCTATGAAAACCTGAACTGGATCAGTTAAGCATCTGTAAGATTGTGAGATCTGTAAGACTATTGTTGGAGACGCTTTCCATTGTTGATGTATACGAGTACAGCTCATGCTAAAGCATTAAGTTAAACCTAAATAAACAATTAAGATGTATATTAATACTTAATTAATGACAAACCTGTCACACTGTTAATAGAATGTCTTTGCATTAACAAAATTAAATAAAAAAATATTATGGGAATTCTGATGATTCTTTCTCAATTTGTCAAATAAAAATAAAAATGTTTTAACTGGTACTGTAACAGCACATCTATAAGGTCTCAAATGTTAAGGCTGTTCAGAGTGAAAACATAAGAAACCTTTCATTTCACTTCTCAATTCTACTGGATAACTTTTAGGTTATATTTGAGGATCTTATTAATAATAATAAAAAAATTTTAGAAGTTAGAATTTGAGACACTGTCTCGTGTTCAACCCATGAAAGAACAGTTTCTATCAAGTAATAAGTGATATAATAACACATTAATAGACACATTACTAATTGTAATAGTGAGTCATTCTGTTGATATTTGAACTTGTGAAATAAAAAAACACCTCTCCCTTTAATGCCACAGGGTGCTCCCTCAGAAGCTCTGCCCCACACACTGGAAATGCACTGCAAAGGCAATATACGTTTTACATAGCCAGGTGTGTAGAAATACTATGGTACATTATTTTTTCAGTATGTAAAGAAAAAAAGAGTAAGCTAACAGACAATCAAGAGATAATTTGTGAATTTGACCAAAGATAGTTTACTCAGTCCCTCCAGGATTTTGCGATATTGCGATCGCAACTATTAACGCAAATTCAACCAATCCCAGCAAAGTCTGCGAGACATTGCAATTTTTTTCTAATCACCTTAACTTCTCCGCAAATTTAACACAGTCACTTTTGTGAATATGCAGGCGTACGAAATGAACACCTATACAACAACAATTACGCAATTTCCTAGTTCTGCACGAAAGTGGCAATAAACCACATGTGGTGGAACATAAGCGAAAGTAATCAATTGATAACCTTTCTAGCGCAAAACACTAGGGCTGTCCCGAATACCATTTTACAGGTTTCGAATACTTGGATGTTATTTCCGAACGAGTATTCAAATACCCTTTCTCAAAAACACCATTAAAAAATAATCAACTATAATTAAGTATAACAGAAATAATCTATGATTCTTCCTGTATTAGCCAATAAGAGAGTGTGTTGAATGAATAACCTCTCTTCTCTTCTTACAAACAGAGCCAATTGCTAAAAATTGTGTTGATGACACGAATGACACGATGAATACCTGAATAATCAAATATTTGGGGTCAGCCCTACAAAACACACTACCTGACATGACTGAAACTAAGGAAAAGACAACAGCGGTGCCAAGATAATCCAACTGCGGTTACACTAGGCTGTTATGCGATGGTGGATGTTCCGTGGTGAAACAAGTGTTCAAATTCTAAAGCTACTACCTGATAAAATATAATTTGAGACTACTTTGACCCATGTAGCCTACCATGTTTGCAGGAAATGTGGACAACTTGGTGACTGTGAGAAACACTACACAAAATATTCAGTGTAAAGTAGTGGAGGAATTGCGTCCTGAGCAGATGTTGACCCTCGTGAACCGCAACATGCACCGCATCTTTTTAGAAAAGATGCCGTGACACCAGGCATTTTAGGCTGCAACAGTCACAAAAAATGTCTGCGAAATCCTGCAGGGACTGTTGACTATAAATTCAAAGTATAATTTGTATCCTTTCACACAATCACAACATTGTAAAAGCAGTGGGAAGTACTTTGATCTTCATGGGCTGAGCATTTTTGGTGACACTTCAAATGTCCATGTCAAACTGAGCATCCTCCCCTGGAAAACACCATGTTACAGTAGAGTGAAATCCTATTTGCGACAGACAGACAGAAGGACAGGCAGACATTTACTGCTCTTACCTGCAGACTCATCTGCCAGAGAGCTGTGGTTAGCGATGCTATTGGAGATCTGTGTGGGGTGGTCTGCAGACAGGTTGTGTTTGAGCTGACTGGTGACCCCTGGAATATCAGGCAGTTTGGGAGGGGTCCGAGCCAGAGGGGACGTGCGACATTGCAGGAGAAACTTCCTGTCGTAGATGATTCTGGTTCCTGCAAGTGTCGCCAGATGAGATTTGGGGAAAATATGCTCTTTATTATATTGTTTATAAACATACTGTATGTGACTTAATGTACTCTAAGTAAGACTCCGCCCCTCCCCCTTTCTGCAGTGATGATTGGAGCTCTGCTAGGCTTTAGAGGAGAAGCAAAGTACAGTGCTCTAACATTTAGAGTCTGACTTACAGTGCTAACCTTGAAATTATCTCATCACATTTTGAATAAGTGACCATACACATTCTGTTTTAGTTTATTTTACATGCCGTAGCGTCAATAACACGCATGTGCTGCCTTCTTTCATGCAACAGCTACAAATGCCTTGTGCAGCTGGTGCATGCGTGCCTATACATGCAAGAGTCTTATTTCACTTCAGTGACTGCTGGAGGTTGGGTTGACAATCACACAGTAGTTTTGTTCATGATCGTCATTCATCTGGCATTTCAAATGGGACAGTGACCGACTACACTTAGATTGATATACACTGTGTGGATCCATTTCTGCTGCCTAATGTGATGAGGAACATAACATCAGTTGTGGGCAGCTGCACTGTGTGTGTACTTTCCCACAATGTTTCAAGTTACAAACATCTGCAGAGCATTCAGTATGGGAACAGGATTCCATAAGCACAGTTGTACCATACTGCTGGCAGCTGTCCAAGGTCACTCACTAGTAGCTGAACTGAACTGAATCCTACGATAGGATTTGTACAACTTGTCCCTTCCCTGTCCTTAAAAACATTATGGTCTATTCATAACTCAGAGTGATATTATGTTCACTATATTGCCTATTATTTGTGGTAGAATAAAGTGACTTGTAGCTAATCAAATGCTGTTAGGCTAGTATACAGTATTATACTGAACATTACCAGCAGTGAACATAATCACACACTCTTCCAATGAATGCTGTTTTATATTACACTACCCAGATAATCCACAATTCTGTTGTGTTTCATACACACAAGCAGGTCCACCTGTGTTAATATTTGGGGCAGTAGTTGTAAACATGTTGTTGCAGCCCATTCAACACAAGAAGAGAGCGGCTGCTGTTTTAAGCACCTATTAATAGTAGCCTATACTGTATGACTGGCCTGTTTGACTACACTGCCAATAGCAGGCTAACTTGTAGACCACATATGAAAGCTTCAATAGGTCAAAAATACATCATATTCTAAATGTTCAGTATTCAGTATGTCAGTCAAGTGCAAAATGGATCGAAAACATGAGATGGTCATTCAATCAAGCAAAGTGTTTTTTCTGGAGCTTTTTCATACTAGAGACTTTTAATTTCCTGGAAAACTAAGAAAGATTAACCATCCAATTGATTTGTTAATTGATTGAGCGCACAGCAATGCCATAAGCAGCAAGAATGTGCTACCTGTCCAGACCGCAAGCCCCTTTGCATTATTTGTTTCACATCATTTTGGATGATTTTGTGAAGTGTTGGTGAAATTTAGCCTGGACTCTGGGCTCTGAAAAACATATCTCATCGTATGCCTTGACAAACACTTATTTTCATAATTTTAGATGTGACGTGACCTTGTCTACGTGCGCTGCACTAGCCTACTGCCTTGACTCCAGAAGACTGGTCACTACCTCCCGGGGTGGTGCTGAACAGGGTTCCACCCGGTGTAGCAGAATATTCTTGGGGCATCTGGGCAGCATCGTGGATGATCACCCGTCTGGTTGCTGGGATATCCTGACATCTTGTCGTTTGACTTTCAGTCGACATTTTTTATTTTCACACGCAATCGCTTGAGGGAACTGGTGGAATATTCAGTCAGTCTTCAAGTTCGTGTGTGTATCGTGTGCGGACCTTGGTCCCACGTGTTCTGACGAGTGAAAACACAAAAGTAGCTTCCTGCAAAACACGAGGGTCTGACAGCTGTGATTGGCTGAAACAAGGGGGCGTCACGCAAGGGGGTGTAGTTTTTCAAACGACAGCGAGGCACATACAGTTCTTATGATGTTATCTATCCCAACTATACTATTTGTCTTGTAAGTTAGTAGCTATATATATATATATATATATATATATATATATATGCGGTCAGCAGTTAGAAAAAAAATAGAATAGATAATTCACACTACAACACTGATGGAGAAATTGACAATCTTACTTATGTCACATCTTTGTTTATTATTTCTTGTAAATGGTTTGAGCTGGTGTACAGGTTAATGATCTATACATAAACAAAGGCTTGTATACATATTAGAAAAGAAAACAAGTGGAAATACCTACAACGCCTCTACATTCCCCATGATGTGGGCATTTGTCTAGTCTAGTTAACGCTTAAAGAACATCCATAACATCTCTATGAGGGTGCATAGCATTCTAATTAAATATACTTTATCATATATTTATACATATATTTTCATAAAAACATATTTTCTTGTGCGCAGTTGCATTCCTTAGGATAGAGTAATATGATATTGCGTTTACATTGTCATGATCCATTCTAAAGGATTATAGGTGATCTCTATTCTTTGTAACAGTTGAAATTTTACAATGCTCTTTTTTTTAAAATACATATCTTAAACATTTTCTTGTGTCACATGCCACCTCCCTTTAACTAATTATGTTTTAACCAAACACACACGCACACACACACACACTCACACACATGTGGGGTCTATGTTCTAGTGCAGAAGTGCTAACTTTCGATTTATTGAAAAACAACCTGCTTTCAAACTACGAATTAGTATTTATAATCTCATCCTGTATTATAACAGCTATGGGAGAAATATGTAATTTCTTGTCTACTAAAGTCTACATATGTGTTTGTTACTATTATCCTTGCTTTCATATCATACAATGGATCAATGGCAAGATCCTCAGTAATTTTAATATTTTATAATGATGTTCATACATAATTATGGTTAGGGAACAGAAATAATTACACAAACCTGAAAACACTACTTAAAGGTACACCGAGAATAGTGAATTAACTTTCATTGTTGCTTGTACTTTAGCAGACCAAGGAATTGTAATGCTATACATTTTATTAAGCGGCGAAATCAGCAAAAATCTGTTAAAAAATTGCATGGTAACTTTGCATGTTGTAGATGGAATATTGTCCATGGGAGGGTAAGTTTGGATTTCCATGGGAATTAATGACCATATATAGTAGCCATATAAGAAGGGAAGCATGCTTTTCACACTACTGTACATTCAGCACATTTCCTGGCCACTGTATCACTAACCCCGTGTCCTTTTTGGTAAAACACAACTCAAAGACCCCACCATGCACGCACGCACGCACGCACAAACACACACAATTCACCAGGTTTCCACAGGTCTCCCAATCTCACACCAACTCTGACACCAACACCAGTCATGTTTTGAAGCACTATTCTTCTCTGAGAGCAGGACAAATCAATAAACCAACAACAAGAAGGGAACACTTGGATTCTGTAGGAGCCAAACAAAAAAACCTGAGCGAAGTTCGAGTGGGAACTAGGTGATATGTAATACAAGTGTGGCATCGCATGAGTCTGTGCACACACCACACTGGGGTCCTATGGAGTCTGATATGTAAACTAGTCCGTTCAGCTAGCGTCTCATTCAGTGGAGCTACAAGCACATGTACTGTACAGTTCTCTGGTTGTGTGCTACTGTTGATATGTCTCCTTCATAGCATTCAGCCTACTACAAAAGCAGTCGGTGTTTATGGTGAAGAGAACACTTTTTTTTTTTCCAATGACATCCATTTATATTTTTAAAACGTGTGCTGAGGTTTGAAGGAGTTGAAAATGCAGAAGGAGCTTGAAAAATTAATAAACCCGGAAAATGGAAATTAACACTTTCAAACAAATGACATTTTATCTTTTTAACTTTATCCAGCAGCATGATAGACTCATTCATGCAGTAGGTTTCACATATTCCAGGTTATTTTCTGCTACGTTATGAGCTAACCAAACCATAAGTTTTCATCCTGTACTGTCCCACTGCAACAGCTACTGTAGGTTAATGACCATTAACACTCCATCAGAGTGGCAGTTGCCCTCTGGTGCATCAAGATATATTAAACCAACTATAACGCAGTTACCCAGCGCCAAACGTGAATGCAGTTAGACTATACATTTTGTACAGACTATCAGAAATAATTCAATTGGTTATGTTAGTACCGGCTTTTTAGAATCACACACAGAACACAAGACTACTTGGTACATTCTCCTTTGTTGTTTTTATCAAGTATTATTGCTGTGGCAGATACCATCGTCTGAAAATCTAACAGGGCATTAATTACGTATGACATTATGTGTGTGCATACAGTATGTATGTCTGTACAGTATGTGCGTGGTGTTTATTTGTGTAAGCATTTCGTGTGGTTTTTATTTTTTCTCTTTACAGTTCACGAGTCTGGGGTCAGTGTTAATGACACGATCACAGTGCTAATCTTTCTGTCTTTGCTGCAAAGTTCCTGTATCACAATACAATTTAGCGTGTGGCACATGTAGTTCTATGGTGTGGCATAGGGCTATTTCACACTGGCAATACCTCACCAGAACCACCCAAATCCCCATATCCATAATTAAAGGATTTGTTTGTGTTTGCGTGTTGTTGTTTTTTCACCATTTGAAATTGAACTTATCAAAATGTGAACCATCTTTCAGATAAACAAAAGTGGTGCTACAGCCATTGCAAACTGAGACAGGGCAAACAAAGTATGGCATATTAGACAGGGAAAGCTATACTGTAGGTGTTGATGGAGAGGTGTCTTTCTCTGGCGTCTTCTGCATATTGACCGAGGCTACAGTAAAAGCATGTCAGTATCATGGGTCAATGTGACATGTGCTACCAGCTGAACCGACAGGCAGGTCGAAAAATACCCCAACCTCTGCCGTCCTAGGGCCAAAAAAGAAAATACAAAAAATAAGAAAGAAAGAAAGATGAAACCAAAACACTGTTGGAATAGTCCTCTGGCTGCTGCACAATGCTCAAGCAACAAATCACACTGTTTTGTTTTTCTTATTCAAAGAAAACGTTCCGGGCGTCTGAAAAACACATTTCCCCTAAAAACACAGATTGGGGTGGGGGGCAAGGACATTCAGGTCACTACTATCAAGGTCGAACGCATCTTTAAAAAGCAAGGCTCCAACGAAAACGACACGGGACGCGAGCTCGTTCACAAGAGACACCAGCACACGCAGACTGGACACACGCAAGCTAGAGGGGAAGGGTGACATCTTCTTTCTCATTCCTGCGCTGAGCACCTCGCGACATCACAGCAGAAACTGACCACTCATGAGCAGGCCGGGGCGGGGCTCAGTGCCAAGCCGAAAGCTGGGGGGAAGGGGGGGAAGGCTACACATGCGCAAAAATATAGATTATACACGCACACACGCGCAAACGTACGCACAGCGACACATGTCCACGTAGCACAGGGTGCATATATCATATAGAGAGTACTAAGAAGTCCTGTGAGAGAAGCATTGGTCGGCTCAGAGAAGGCGTAGCTGTATACAGAACAATCCGTCCATGGAAAAGACTGTTGCATTTGTTTGGCTGTAGTGTCGTTGGACTCAAACTTGCTAACGTTCTGTTTTTTTCTTTTTGGGGAAAATAAATAAGGTCTGTGTGTCGACCAAGAGGCCCAGTCAAGCCAAGGACTGGGCTTGTATACTGTCCACCCCAAAAGTTTGTAACTAATGACAGTTCAAAGGTCAAAGGGCATGCACCAGCACTCGTCATGCGATTACAGTTAACAGGAAGCACTTTTAGTATTTATTTTCTTTTTTCTCATTTGGTTTTTCTGACATGTTTTAATATAAAAATGATCATGCCTAGTCTAGTCTATATAGATTTTCTTTAAAAATGTACAATAAAAAAAAAACACGAGTCCTCATTTTCCCCCCATACTTCTTCTCTTTGTGTGATGCTCCATGGTCATGGTCAGGAGGATTATGTGTTTTGTAGTTTTTTCTTCTTTATGTCTGTCGTTTCTCTGTCCCGATATCTCAGTTCCTTCCTTCTTTTCCTCTTCGCTCTGGTCGTGTTTTTGTGGAGGATGGTTTGGCAGTAGGTGGTTGGTCCTAAAAGACAGACGGACGCACTAAAATCACAAAACACACTCAAACACTAATAGCAACACTGCACCTTTATTAAAACCTAAAAACTGTTTTTATTTTGCTGTTTACCGCAAATAAAATTTGTTGATGGGTATATTCGGAGATTATTTAACAAAAGTCCAATATTGCTCTTACGTATAAATTAAATTATATTAATTTACTTTCCATATTAGAGGTTACATGGAAATCCTAATGGGCATAAAAAAAATAAACTTTAATATAAATAAATAAATAAAAACAAATAATCTTTTCCACATCCAGGGTTGCAATTTTAAATGTAGGGAAAAATGCATTTGGAATGGAATTATAATCTGTGCACATTCCACGCTAGCGAGCTCTGATGAGTATGGTCCAATAGATCCTTCTAGAAGCATCTATCCAAGCACTGGGATGCACATGTGCTTGTTGCGTGTACCTGGTGGACTGGGTGTGTGTGTTTCAGTGTTTTACTCTCCGTAGACTGGTGCTCTTCACTGACTGAGCACCCCTTCTCACCTCCACCCTTACCTGGATAGCAGGGGGGAGGAACACACAACACCTGGACCAGTTAGGCTCTGACAACAGCCTCTCACTATACTGTAGAGTCACCTGACTACAGCCTCTCCAAACATGACAAGACACTGGTGTCTGGCCCACATGGCCTGACACCGGCTATTTTAACGTATACACTCCTCGTAGGCTACAACCCTTCATCACTGTGCATGTGGCCATTGGAAAAGGTTGTGAGCTCTGAAGAGCCATAGGTGGAGTATCAAGGAACGACTCAGTAATGTTTTTGTAAACAACAAGGGTCAGTCCAGACACACATCATGGTAAATCCTGTTAGCTATTAGCTAACTGAAACATACATAAATACTCATAAAAGAATACACAATGCAAAGTGCAGTATATACAAATAGTACCTGTAAAACCTCATTAATCCAGTATGTAAAGCTGCTAGTAACATGTAACAATGGTTCAGAAGTGACCTGCTCACCTTCCTAGTAGGCGTGTTCCCATGTCCGCCGGCCAACGGTTCGTCGGCAGCAAAGCCCTCTTTGTCTTCCCTCTGTAGCAAAACACAACAGCAATCAACGCACAGATACGGTTTGTACTTAACATTTGCATTTAAATTAATGGTCTTGATGTTACGTGACGCAACATATGTTCGCGGTTATGTTCTGCATCAAAACCAGCAAACATTTTGATGGCTACTGAAAACCCATGAAAAATACGGACGGCAAAATAATGAATCACGTTGACGCTGAAAACAATTCCTTCCCAATGAATGGACCCCCCCAAAAAAGTAAATAAATAAATCATGGACAAGTTGCTGCGCCTGGCGGGCGGCCGGCATGACGACCTGACCTGGCCCCGCATTGGCTCGTCTTCCCAGGCGCGTAGCCCCGCCTCCTGGTAGGAGAAGCCCAGGCCAGAGGGCTGTGCGGTTTGCAGGGGGCGCCCACGGAGCACCTGAGAGTATCCCATGTCACACACTGGAGTGAGCAGGGCCTCCTGAGCCACGCGTAGGCCTGGAGCACCAGGGTCCCGCCTGGGTGAGCCCACCCAGCTCTGCATGGGGGTCTGGTCTGGTAGGTAGGGCTGGAACGCCCCCCCGCCCCCAACCCTGACACGCACACCCACACACACACACACACACACACACACACACAAACACACACACACACAGAGAGAACCGGAGAGAGACAGAGAAAACATACAAAGACAAACAAACAAAACAAACATATAGATAATTTATTTAGCATTATATAATTTACTGTGTATTTCGTTTGCAGTTATTTATTGTTATTCACAGTGATTCATAGTTGCTTTGTTTCTGTTTTTTACGTATTTGTTAACTGTAATTTACATTTTTAATTGTGTAACATAGTTTAGTTCATCACAATTTTTGTTGTTTAGCATAATCGATTTTTTTCCTACTGTTAGTGACTAATGTACAGTAGCATTACAGTAAATATTACAGTACTTGACAGTACTTTACAGTAGGCTCCCTGCATAATGTGACGTGCTGGCTGATGTAGAGCCCTGGTTCTCCTTCACTAAGTGATAGTGGCCCCTAACTGGCGGTGCCGTGAGCGGCTAGCTAAGCTAGCTAAGGAGCGGTTAGCTTAGCAAGCTAAGGAGCGTCCCGGCGCTCTTAGCGAGAGAGTGAGGCCGCACCTGTCGTCTCCGTTGTGGTCGGCCGCCCGGCTCAGGCCCGACATCTGGCACAGCTGGGCGTACACCTGCTGGCCTGTAACGACAGAGAGCCCTGCCGCTGAACCCAGCCCTCCTCCTCCACCTCCTCCCTCTGCTCCCGCCGCCTCCCCTATCCTCCCGTCCGACCTCTGACCCCCTAGCTGGCCGTTGAGGTTGACCTTGGGCACAGCGCCGCTGGCCCTCGCCCTCTCCACCGAGGCCTCCTCCTGCTCCTCCACCTCCAACTCCCCCTCCTCCTCCTCCTCCATCTCCTCCCCATCATCCTCCTCCATGATGGAGCCGCTGGCCCCGCTGCCGGGCCTCCCGCCACCTAGGCTGCTCGCCAGGCTGCAGGGCAGCGAAAGCGTGGCTCCCTCGGAGTCATCGGCGCGGCTGCTGCCGTCCAGCGACGAGTCCTCCACGGCGACCAGCGAGGGCCCCACGCCTGCCGGCCACACCTGCACGTCGGACATCTCCAGCAGGGTGTCCTCCTCCGTGGTGGCCATGGGGGCGCACTCCAGGCCAGACACCTCCTGCCAGTAGGGCTCCCCGGCCAGCGGGGAGGGCAGGCTGTACTGCATGGAGGCCGGAGACAGCAGCTCGTCCTGCGCCAAGCCGTACCCTGTGGGTGGGGGGAGGGGGCCAGACCGCAGGGTGGAGACACCACAGAGACCAGAGAGAGAGAGGACAGAGAGACTAACACTACGCAGGGCACAGCCGGTGGGAGGAAAGGGGAGGCGGGGGCGGAATGGGGGAGGGGGAGGCTGGTTGGCTGGTTCTGTAACACAGCACGTCCCAAACCGGTTGGCTTGTTGTGCTCGCCGTCTCGATTCCGTCTACACGGAGTTCTTTTGGCCGATTACGCCTTTTCTTGGGGTCAAAGTTAACAAACCATAACCAATCACTAAGAAGTTGTCCTGCCCTAACAGGAGAAACAACATAGTCAGGGAGCAATTCATGCCCAGACAGAAATACATTTGTTTTATTTTGGACCCTATGGACCCTCTGGAGCAACTCAGAGACAACCCAGTTTGTGATCTGCTGTTGCAGCCTTCGATTGAAACAGTGGGGATAAGCCCTGTCCCAATATAACATAATAGGGTAAGGGATTAGAGGGTGTTGCACCAGCCATGTCAGTCTCAGAGTGCTGGTTTAAGATCATGGCAGACTCCTTCATTACAGGTGAGTCAAAAAGAATGAGGCGCTCATCCTGAAACAGCACTCCAACTCTAAGATGTCTGACACCATCTTATGCTACTTTCAGTGCTAAATGCTGCATGGTTCCAAATGTTTCAGTGACTCGTGATCATTTTCTGGTTAGTTAAAAGCTAAAACATTGTCTCTCTTTCCCAAAAATCCTTTCTGGTTTCCTACAGTGACTGATGGTGGTTTTGAAGCTATGATTATAATCATTGGGACACAGCACTACCAGTGAACAATAGGGGATTAGCTTGTTGAGCGTGTCATTCATTGTCTGCAGTGTGATAGGTGCTGAATCTGTGTTTAGCTCTGAAGAAGACAGACTGAGGAAGAGAAAACTGTGTGCGTCAAGTGTTGTGCAGCATTGTAAGAGGGGTTGGGACGAATATTTCCATCGTAATAAATCGGTTCTCAGGGCAAGACTTCTTTGTGTGATTTCTTTAAAATCACCAGAATATGGGAAACAAATATCAAACTTAACACAGTGTGCTGCAATTATTCAGTTCTGAGAAACACAAATGAACATGTACCTTTACATATTAAATGTTTATTTAGTATGTAAAATGTAATTTAAATTGTTTATAGTTTTTTATAATTATTTCTCTAGCACAAAGACATCCAATATTGACCTTTCATAAAACAAATACAAGTAATAATTCTAGGCTATGTATTTAAAAAAAGTAAAACTATTTGCATGTCATTATAATAATTACTAGCGTATCGCGGTAACAACCAAACATGATCTTTTACATATTTGGTGTTTGGATTTGTAAGGTAGACTGCTCCAATCGTTCCAACCCTAGTCACAAGTCAGTCAGAGGCTGTGCACCACCAAGGTACCAGAGGAGCTGCATTCATGTCATGCATTTAGCATACTGTAAGCATGTGTCACGCAAACGCACGGCAAAATCCATTGGTTGCAGGCACACAGACACATACACACACACATATACACACACACACACACACACACACACACACACACACAGGCATACGTACAAATCATACACTGAAAATGTGTATCAAAATAATAAGAAAATAATA
>JAODOY010000004.1:1705485-1722596 GCA_025399855.1 Forbesichthys papilliferus | reverse complement strand
TATATATATATAATTTCTATTATATGTCAACAATACATTTGACTTAATATTACAAATTGTAGTTATTCATACAAGGTATGTTTATATTTACTACATTTCTATTTCTTGTTGGCTTTTGTCAGGGTTGGGTAGGTTACTTTTAAATGTATTCGGTCACAGTTACTAGTTACCTGACAATTATAATGAGTAACGTAATTTTTGGTTTACCTAAATGTAGTTACATAATCTTATTAATTTCCATTACTTCCAGATTACTTTACGCCGAAACATTGTTTTTTAAAATGTAATCCAAAGATATTTACTGCATTGGTGATGCCACATTTTTTTCATTTTTGTGACCGTGTATGTTTCTCTGGGGATAAGATTAAAGAAATACATTATTTCAATTAATGATTGACGTTAAAGAAAGGTTAATAATAGAACAGGCAATTCATTTGTGCCAACTTGACAACTTTCTCACTTTTTACTATAAGAGAATTTGCCATTTAATTACTCTAATATGCTACAGTAACAATGGCTGATATTACTTGGACATATAGGTGAACTAAGGCAGAATAAATATATATATATATCGTAATTATTGAGAATATTGTTTTAATTTCATTTTAAACTTAGCGCAATTACAGCTTTCTCGCCAAATTACTATAAGAATGTGGCACTAAATTACTCCTAAATGCTACAGTAAAAGTGTTTGATATTAATTGAACATATACTTAGGCTAGTGTTGAACACTGATATATATGAATCTTTTTGTAATTATGGATAATTTATTTTTTATTTTATTCTAGACTGCACTATAACAGCTTTCTTGCCTATTACTAAAATAGTTTGCCACTGAATTACTCCTAAATGCTGCAGTAAAAGTGTTTGATACTACATTGACATATACTATGGCTAGTGTTGAACACTGCTATGTATGTATTTTCTTCTAATTATGGAAAAAACATTTTTTTAGAAATTCTAAACTTTGCACTATAACAGCTTTCTCACCTATTACTATAAGGGGTTGCCACTGAATTACTCCTAAATGCTACAGTAGAAGTGTTTGATATTACTTGGACAAATGCTTGGACTAGTGATAAATAGAGCCATCTGTTCATTTTGTAATTATGGATCATTTATTTTTATTTATTCTAGACTTTGCACTATAACAGCTTTCTCGCCTATTACTATAAGAGTTGGCCACTGATTTACTTCTAAATGCTGCAGGTGTTTGGTATTACTTGCACATATAAAAATGGGATAGTTTTGAACACCGCTGTATATGTATTTTTTTGTAATTATGGGAAAACATTTTTTTAATTTAATTCTAAACTTTGCACTTTGTAAAAGCTTTCTTGCCTATTACTATACAAGTTTGCCACTGAATTACTCCTAAATTCTGATGTAAAAGTGTTTGATATTACATGGACAAATGCTAGGGCTAGTGTTGAACACTGCTATGTATGTATCTTTTTGTAATTATGGAAAATTTATTTTTTATTTAATTCTAAACTTTGCACAATAACAGCTTATAAGAGTTTGCCACTGAATTACTCCTAATTGCTGCAGTAAAAGTGTTTGATATTAATTGGACATATACTAGGGCTAGTGTTGAACACTGCTATATAAACAAAAAATGAAAATTTCAAAAATAATGTTAATATCCAAATAACTTTACAGATCATTATTGTAAAGGGTTTAAACAATGTTTTCCATGCATGTTAAATTAACTATAATCAATTAACATGCACCTGTGTAACGATCGTTGAGACATTAACAGCTTACAGAGAGTAGGCATTTAAGGTCACAGTTCTAAAAACACAAGACACTAAATAGACTTTTCTACCGACTGTGAAAAACACCAAAAGAAAGATGCCCAGGGTCCCAGCTCATCTGCGTGAACGTGCAAGGCATGCTGCAGGGAGGCATGAGGACTGCTGATGTGGCCAGGGCAATAAAGGCCATGTCCGCACTGTGAAATGCCTAAGGCAGCGCTACAGGGAGACAGGAAGGGGAGCTGATCATCCTCGCAGTGGAAGACCGCATGTAACAACACCTGTACAGGATAGGTACATCTGAATATCACACCTGCGTGACAGGTACAGGATGGCCACAACTGCCTGGGTCACACCAGGAACACACAATCCCTCCATCAGTGCTCAGACTGTCCGCAATAGGCTAAGAGAGGCTGGACTGAGGGCTTGTAGGCCTGTTGTAAGGCAGGTCCTTACCAGACATCACCAGCAACATCGCCTATGGGCACAAACCCACCTTCGCTGGACCAGACAGGAGTGGCAAAAAGTGTTCTTCACTGACGAGCCACGATTTTGTCTCACCAGGGATGTTGGATGTGTTTATCGTCAAAAGAAATGAGCGTTACACCGAGGCCTGTACTCTGGAGTGGGATCGATTTGGAGGTGGGGGGTCCGTCATGGTCTGGGGCGGTATATCACATCACTATCGGACTGAGCTTGTTGTCATTGCAGGCAATCTCAATGCTGTGTGGTACAGGCAAGACATCCTCCTCCCTCATGTAGTACTCTTTCTGCATGCTGACATGACTCTCCAGCATGACAATGCCACCAGCCATACTGCTCGTTCTGTGTGTGATTTTGGGGTCTGGGGGCAGATCAGCTGAAGGCCCGAGCCCCCATGGTGGAGATGAGGAATGGGGGGGTAAAGAGAAGTCCTGTAGAGGAGGAGTGAAGAGATCGGAAGGGAGTAAATGGCAGAAGGTCATAGAGGTAGGAGGGAGCCAGATTGTGAAGGGCCTTGTATGTGAGGAGGAGAATTTTGAAGTTTATGCAGAACTTTACAGGAAGCCAATAGCTGCATCTGAATAGGAGTGATGTGAACTGTTGACTTCGTGTTCGTAAGGATTCTGGCAGCAGAGTTCTGAACTACTTGGAGCCTATTGATGAGTTTGATTGGGCAGAGAGAAGGGAGTTGCAGTAATCTAGACGTGAGGTGACAAAGGCATGGATGAGGGTTTCTGGGACATCTTGATCTGTGGGATTTCAGCTGGACGGGCTGAGAAATAAAAGAACCAGGATAGTGCGACTCCTGAAATACCAATGCCAGTCAGACGTTCCAGGAGTTGTTGGTGGGAAATGGTGCAGACAATGTTAAAGTATATGTTAAAGGCATCTAGTTAAGGACTAGCATGCATAAACTTAGTGATTAACCTTTAACCTATGCATTTAGCTAAGGCTAGAGGTGTGTGTGACAAATGGTTCTATTGAAGGTTTTTGACAGGAATGTACTGCGAACTTGCAGTGTTCAAGCAACAGCAGCAGGAGGCCTATGGTTGACTAGGTTTGACAGGGAACTGATAATGCGTCATTAATTAAGAGAATGCCATTTTCGAGGCAATTTTGCAGTCTTGTATAGCCGCTGTTATGCCTAAGAACACAAGTCGTATAACTATCTCTTCAGCTGAGTGTCTGGATGAGGAATTAAAAAACCTGAATTTCAAGCAGTTACCATTCTGAACATATGATGCAAAATCCACCTATCTTAACCTGTCCACATTGAAGCACTTATGGCTTTCTAAGTGGTGGGGACATGTCCCCAGCGTAACTGATTCCTATAGCTCCATAGAAATAGGTTAACTTCAATGGATTACCTGCACCTCTTGGTACAGGGTAGGCACACGCTGCTTTGCCCATAGCACACGTGCAGCCATGGACATGGCACGGTAGTTTGTGCGCTGTGTTCGCAGTCTGTAGGCAGTTGTAAAAGTGGGACTCCGCAGCTTTGGCTCTCAGGCTTCGACGTCCCGCCCTGCAGGCCTCCTATTTGCAGCCAAAAAGCCTCATGGCGGCAATTGGTTGCCGATCTTTGGATACAACACCATAGGCCTACAACTTTCAGCCAGTCAGAAAATGAAAACAAGCAGTTTTTACATAATATTTCGTTTTATTAAGGAGACGACCTGTTGAGGTCTGAGCAATGCTTTTTATTTTTCTTTCCTCCCTCAATTGCTTCCTCCAGTTAGATTAAAAGCAACATTCCTTTCTAAAACATTCACACATGCACAAACAAACCTATGGTTATAATGTTTAATAAACCCATATGTAATTAAATGGATACACACAACAGCATGGAGGACAAACAAGGTAATTTGAACAAGCTTATATTTTTAATGGATCTGCAAAATTGTTTGAATCTCCAAAGAGAACATTTGAACCTCCCACCTACAGTTACCCAGTGGCAAATGTTAATGTTGCAAGAACACCACAGAAACACTTCCAACCCAAATAAACCTGCATGCAGGGGAAACAACGAAAAATAAAATAAATCATTAATAAAATAACAGGACAAATGTGCTGTTCTCTTGGCTGGAGGATAAATGCTTTTGTAACAACTCTGCTTTGCAGGGGCAAGCAGGGAGCTAACAGAAAATTAAATTGTAATCGGGTGGATGTAACTCTAGCCACTACAAAGCCCCCTTGTCATCCATATAAGGCACAGGACAAAATAAACCCCACACACAAGGAGCTAGCCACGGCTCCATCACTTGGTAACAAATTGTGACTGATTAAATATATTTAGACAGAAACCCCACTATAGTACAAAATGTTAATCCTACATTTGTCATTGTTCATTTTTTATTTTGTTTTAATTATTTTTCCTGTGACTGAAGAAAGGGGAGGGGTGACTTCAGGCAACGTACAGATAAAAAATGTGAGCTCATCTTTTTTTGAAAACTTTAAAAGAAATTACAAACATGACTATTAGAAATAAAAATAGGAAGCAGTGGAAAGTGAGGGGCATTAGATTGTGGGACAGGGAGGTTATTGTTTTTTTATTAAGATGAGAGATTGACTATCAAGTGTGTAAGAACATGAGAGATTAGCGGCAAGAGATTTACAGTTAGAGTGAATATGTGCGTGTGTCTGTTAGTGTGGATGAGAGAGAAAGAAAGTTGTTCAACTGCAGCACTTGCTCTTCCAGCCTGTGACTCCGCCTCCGCTGCTGATGTCGACATTTTCACTGTTGGGTTCTTTTACAGGTGTCTGATAACCAACATAAAGCATAAGCAAACATTGTTAAGTAAACACCAACTATGCTGCGAACAAACATCTATAGATTATCGCTCATACTATTATTTTCCAGTTTTGACACCTAAACATCTATGGCCTATATAAGGTAATGGGGATGCTTATTTAATATATAGTTCTGCCTATATTAGTTGATGCTGGTATAACAGTAGTGGAAGTAATGTGAACCTCATTCTTTAACACCTCGAAGACGCTCTGGCGACATACAGATGTCTGACCTCTAAAGTAACACTCCCATCGCACGGCGTCACGACTGCAGTGTGCGATGCGGGTGCAATTTTGACAAATATCCGCCAGGTGGCATCTAAACTTGCAACTTGCGCTTGTCCACAATACAGTACAGCTAGGTTGTTTGTAATGTCTAATCGTTAGACCTTATGGATCTTTGAATCTAATTCCGTATAAAGAACAGTCTTTTTATGACTGATTTGGTGCTTTAAATGGTGTCATCAAAGAACCGGAGATGCAAATTATCTGAGTCAGTGTGCCACCATCACGTAAACAATTCACGTCAATGTGTGGCCTATTAGTAGGGTAAGGCTGTCGTCATTAGCGCACGTGCTTTAGTGGCTCATTAGGTTAAGCATTGCCCTTGTAATAGTGATGGTTATAGTTCGAATACTGTCCATTACTACATTTAATATTTTTGCCTCATGCTGATTGTTATAGAAATTCAGAACAGTTTGCAAACTAACTAATAAAGATAACTTTTACTCTAAAGACATTGGGAGAATATGCCTAGCTTCAGTCTTAATCTGGTGCATGTCCAAGGTCTGGAAGATCAGATCTTTTGATCGTTTTATATTATTTTATTAGTCTACTGTTTACAGTAACCTATTTTATGTAGGCTAGTATTCAAATAATGCTGCATGTTAAAACTAGTGTTGTAGTACTCGAGACCGGTCGTTTTTAAGATATTAGTCTCGTCTTGGACTCAGTTTTACTAGGTCTTGTCTCGGTCTCGGATCAAGAGGTCTCGGGATTTTATTTGGAGACCGGTCAAGACCACAACTGCGTGAATATAATTATTGCCGCCCGGTCCATGTCTAATGATAATTCTTGTGATTATAAGTAAATCCTCCCTTACATTTCTAATGTTTTACTTTACATTCTACCAAGGGCAGGTCGGCTGGCTGCAACTGCAGCGCATTGCGCTGTCTCTGTGTGTGTGTCAGACTGGGCCAAACTAGTATTCAATGTTGCGGGGCGATTAATAAACTCTGGCCTGCTGACGCGTTTGTGTTACTTTATTAAGCTATCAGGCTATCTTTTTCCCATTGAGTGTGCAGATTCTTCTTGGCTTCCCACCCTGCCCACTATGCAGTGCTTATCGCAATAGACATGTTAATTCAACAGGCTTTCAACCAACCATGCAAATTGACATCAGGAGAAAGCAGAAAAGCTGGCTGTATCTCAGCCTCGTATGTTCTTCAGCACTATACTACTCTCATTGGAACAGAGTTGAACTACAATGGAAAGGACTATTCTATTAATAAACGTTTACAGAAAGATTTGGACACCGCATGGATATCGACCCACCTGTAGTGGACCTGCCTGATATCCATCAGCTGCCAATTGTTTTTACATTAGCCTTAGGCCTACTGTAGATTATGTTTTATATTACTATAGGGCTACATTGCCGCAACCAGTGGCCATTATTTTGGAATTTCTGATTACAAAACAACGGAATAGGTTGGCTTTTTTTTATTGAACATATTTACAAGCACAGGTATACACCCAATCCATGTGCTCCCACAGCTCTGGGTATACGCAGGTACTCGATGTGGTCTTTAGTTTACGAGTGTGGTCAGTCACAATAGGGAATTTAGCTAGCAAATAATCTGAAAATATCCCAAACCCTATTTACCATTGTTCCTTACCCAATAAGAAAAGCCCACATCATGGTGAGAATGATTAGCACCTTAAGCGTGCTTCACAGCTAGGCTAATCCAAAAATTCCAATGAAATGTAAATACTTTCATGGGCAATGGAAACGCTACTTTGTGGATACTTTGCATGCTGTTGACGGTTATGTACTGTATAGCGATGGTAAAGTTAGATAGCCAGCTGTTAGCTAACAAGTTGCTTATACTGTACACTATAACAAAAGTAACACGGTTGGTAATTGTTTAATTACTTGCAGTACATGTCCTACAATAAATAAACACATTTTCGGTCAATAGACTCTTATGGGCGCTTTTGGTTTAGCAGTATTGCTAGTGGGAGAGGTGAGTACATGGCCTAGCCTATGGTGAAATTGATTCAGCCCATGCTGTGGGTTTCTATCTTCGATCTTCTATCTTCTTGCAGTGTTTATATATTCAGAAAATATTCATTGCGGATTTGAGGCCAAATAAAAAGTAAAATGTTAAGCATGCTAATGTAAAGCTTGTCTGGTTTTGAGCAGTTCAATTTCATATTATAAGATCAATAGCCGAAGCCACATCATAGTGGGCTTCGACTTCCCATATGGGAAAAAATACTTTTATGTGTGGTGTTTTGAACCACCAACCTCATAACTCATAGCGCAAAGCTTAACCGACTGAGCTAATTCGTCAGTATTGGTCTACTGCCATGATAGAAACATAATATAAAGAGGCAGCATTTATTTACACGGGTTGCATGATTGACAACTTGCAGTATACAGTAACTTGTAATGGCTAGAGTAGTTATTAAAAGATAACTGGTCTTCCGTTTATTGACAAACAAATATCTGACAATCTGTATATTCCTTCACACATAAAATACTATTATGCTTGGAGCTTTGAACCACCAACATCAAAACTCATAGCGCAAATCTTAAATGACTGAGCTAATTCATCAGTATTAGTAAACTACTATGTTAGAAATGTTATATAGCCATACTTAACAAAACAAAAAATAAGTATTTTCAGGAAGAATAAAACTAAACTAGCAAACCTGGTTGAAAAATGAATGAATACAAAATCTGAATGTAAATTATACATAAAAGCTACTATGTCATGATCCACCGAATGGCCCTCGCAGATCCTGTAGAGCGAGAGACTTACAGTCCGTCTGCATCCCACATACAGTTACAATAATAGAACTCTGGCACCTCTACTGGTCTTCTCAAGTACTCGAGACGCGTAACAACGTCAAAGGCACCACTTTAGATGTCAGACATCTGTACACTAACGCTCAAGCTTTAGTATGTCTCGCCAAGAGTCCTACTCTCCACACCGGGGAACCAGGAGGGTATAGAAGCAAATTGGACAATATCAAACAGTGTAAACCTTCCATCGTGCCATGAAAATAAAAACAATAAAAGCACAAATCCCACACACCTTTCTGAGGATGTCTTCTGCTAACGTGAGGAAAGCCTTCTCGATGTTGATGTTGGCCTTAGCACTCGTTTCAAAAAACCTAATGCCATGCTCTCTTGCAATCTGCAGAAAAACAAGGAGGCGGAAGAGAGTGAACTCAGGTTATGGTTAAATGGGAATGCAGTCCATCAGTGAACTTGTATCTTGTATGTATCCAAAGTTGATAAATCTGCAGGCAGACATTAGGGCTGGCTGACACGGCCAAAATTGTTATCAAGCTAAATTAATCAGCAGATAAAGATAATTACTTTTTTATATTCTGCAAGACATTTTTATTTGAACAATCACAAATGAACCATTCAACCAAATCATGTGTTGTGTGGGTTTTCAAAAAACTGTAAAAATAGAAATAAGCAAAACAATTAAAAAAATTATTAAAATTATTAAAATAAAATATAGCTGCAAGCAGCAGGCTCCAATCTTGTGAGACTACTGTAGCTAGCAGTAGTCAAAGGCACATGGCAAGGATCTGTAACCTAAAATTAACTGTGATTCAAAGATTGATGGAAGACGCATTCGATTTATAGAGACAAATTATGATAATTTAGATATACTATATTGCCAAACGTTTTTGGACGCCCGCCTCTACATGCGTGAAGGCTAATGACATCCCATTTCTAATCTATAGTTTAAGTTGGCCCACTCTTTACAGTTGTAACAGCTCCAACTCTTCTGGGAAAGCTGCCCACAAGGTTTAGGAGTATGTTCATGGCAATTCTTTACCATTCTTCTAGAAGCGCACAGATGTTGGACAAGAATGCCTGGCTGCTCGCAGTTTCCGCTCCAATTCATCCCAAAGGTGTTCTATTGGGTTGAGGTCAGGACTCTGTGGAGGCCTGTCGTTCCACCACACCAAACTCTCTCATTCATTTCTGTATGGGCCTTGCACACTGGTGTGCAGTCAAGTTGACACAGGAAGGGGCCATCCATAAAACCATTTCCACAATGTTGGGAGCATGACATGGTCTAAAATGTATTGGTATGCTGAAGCATTTCACAGTTCTTTTCACTGGAACTAAGAGACCAAGGCCAACCCCTGAAAAACAACCCCACACCATAATCCCCCCTCCACCAAACTTTACACTTGGCACAATGCAGTCAGGCAAGTACCGTTCTTCTGGCAACCACCAAACCCAGAGTCGTCCATCAGATTGCCAGACAGAGAAGCGTGATCCATCACTCCAGATAACGTATCCACTGCTCTAGTGTCCAGTGGCGGAGTGCTTTACCATTGCATTTGATGCTTTGCATTGCACTGGGTGATGAATGGCTTGGATGCAGCCGCTTGGCCATGAAAACCCATTCCATGAAGCTCTCTATGCACTGTTCTTGAGCTAATCTGAAGGCCACACGACATTTGGGGTATGCACTGTTCTTGAGCTAATCTGAATGCCACACGACATTTGGGGGTCTCTGTAGCTATTGACTCTGCAGAAAGTTGCTGACTTCTGCGTATTGTGCCCCTCAGCATGTGCTGACCCTGTTCTGTGATTAAATGGGGCCTACCACTTTGTGAATACATTTCACAAATTGACTATCACAGGTGGCAACCTATCACAGTACAATGCTTGAATTCAGTGAGCTCATGCGAGCAGCCTATTTTTTCACAAATGTTTGTAGAAGCAGTCTGCATGCCTAGGTGCTTGATTTTATACACCTGAATTCAATGATTCGGAAAGGTGTCCTAACACACAATTTTAATATATTTTAATTATTAAATGCAGCACTTGTACTTGAAATAAGAAAATTATTACAGTAGCCTACATAATTCCTCTTGTAAAGTTAAATATGAAAACTATACTATACCATCTAAGTGCAGTTTTTTGCCTCTTTCCCATGATCCACTAAAGTGACTAGCATTAGAAGGGTTGTAGCGAAATATATCTAATGCTCGTCTAAAGCTAGAACTACACCACAGCGATTTTCACTCGTGCACAGAAATCGCCAGGTCACTGACTCTTCAGTGTAGCCGCTGGACCGACCGCTCCTATCAACCGAAATCCGACGCTGCATCAACTTTTTCTTGCTATTCAAAATTTGAATAGATAACATTTCCACCAATAAGAATCTAGTTAAAGGCTTTTCAGGCTCTTGCAGAGTAATAATTATAAAAAACACAAAAACCTAATAACCTAATAACAGTGGGAACATTTTATTTTTTTCAGCAGACCAAAAACTAGTTAAAAGTTTTCCGTTTCAACATTATAACCTCCAAATCACGGCAAATGGATGGATATGCGTCGTGTTGCTTGTCTGTTTCCAATGACTCCTTAAGGTCCATTTATACTTCTACGTCAAAGCTACACCGTCAGTTATGGATGGGGCGTAACCGACGCGTGAGGCTACGGCGTAGGCTGACGTGCAGTTCTCCAAAAATGTAACTACCCGTCAGTCCATAACGTCAATTCGACGCAGCAGTCTTGTGGACGCAAGCCCATATGCCAGAGTAGTGCTTTGTAATGTTTACTACGATGCCATAGCCTTCATGCATACACAGACTGTCTCCCTTTAGCAATCTTAGTATAATTATTTGATTCGCTGGAAAGAGGTGGTTTCATATGTCTTGCTTAAGCATTATTAACCAAGAATAGCCTACAACTGCAAATGGCAAAATGGGGATTTTCCTCAGATTTCCGTGTTATACGGACAGCGAATGCAGTTTTTTTTATATATATGCTTATTAGATGCTTATTTCAAAACATTTACACTCAATTTGTGTTTTAATTCAGGCGCATTTAAGACAGGTGCATTTTGCCGCTTCGCATCAATTGCATGCACACAGTCAACATGCACAGGTCCGTGAGGCCGACACTGAAGCATAACATGCTGAACCTATGCTGCAACTGATGCCATAGGCAAGACATAAATTCGATGCAGAAGCATAACTGTTCGGCTCGGATGTTGCTTGTTCTGATATACAGTATCCATGTTGGTAGCTCTTAAATTTGAGAAGAATGGTTTGATTTACATTTCCTTAAAAAGGATTGAAAGGAACCTGTCATCGTCCATGATGTTATTTTTCTCACTGCATATAATAGAATGCAGATGTCATTCAGACGTGGTAAACAATGGCTTATAACACCTTTACACCAGGCAAAGGCAGTAAGCCTCAAAGTTGTATTTACTGACCACCACAGCCACTGACAAGTGAGATGGGTTTGTCTTCTGTAAGTATTTCTGACAGAGAAAAAAGTTCAAATATAGAGGGACAGCGTTATGTATAGCGCTTAAACATACATTTATAAAGCATGGGTAGTAAGTAGGCCTAGTAATGTAATGATCAGGAAAAAGTGTGAGCGCAGAAGATAATCCAAAATTTTAATATACTGAAATATATTATGCACAATTTAACTTATGCCGTGTGTTATAACCGTTCACTGCCAAGCTCGTCTCTTCTCTCATTCAAAAACCTTTGCCAGTCTGCCCTACATGTGCGCGATGGCCTGGGCCGGGACCGGTGTCGGCGCTTGTGTCCCTCTGTCGTTTTTTTCATTATGGATTGGCCTCGTTTTGTCTCCGCTGAGGTGCGGACTGTAGATGAGATCCTGCGGTTACTGTTGGGGTCCTGTGGAACGCACCTCAGCTCTTTTTGTTCACCCTGAGGTTCTTCGTCTGCCGGAGTCTACCGTGGGTCTGTTGGGCCAAAATGCGAAGCAGCCCTCTTTGGCGTGTCGCCCATTGCAGCCCTCGTCCGACCGTCCACTGCCATCGCATGCTTTGAAGGGTTCCTGTTTGCGGCTCTGATGCGGAACTGATGTCCGTTCCCTCTCTGACAATTAGACCCTACATATTCACGAGTTTACAACAACAAACTCCTGGCATTGTTTACATCTTCCAACCGTGCACCACTGGACGTGAGTGCGGGGTTGGACAAGCTGAAGGTTGAAAGCCAAATCTGTTCATGTACCTATCCCCATGAGTACACAAAATTTGAATGTCTTTTTTCTAAAACACCCTTGCTCCCAACCTCTGATTGTGTTATACTGTCAAAACAAATGTTCCTGTTGCACTATAATGTTCCAGTGTCTGTTTTGACAACAGCTATATTTACACTGACCGGTGCACCACTAGAAATGGATCCAAGACCGTCCTTAGTAGGCTACAAATTAAAAGTAAAATATTCATTCCATTTGCGAGAAAACGCTCACATGTGGCTTTGTTTACAACCGGCTTTAGAGTTGCCGGCTGCTTAACTCACTGCACCTTAGCGAGGGGCGGAATCTGCACCTTTTTTACTTCTTAATATGGGGTTCAATTGGAATGCTCTGCTTTAAAAATGAGCGCACCCAATATGTACAAACACTAGCTGTAGTGGTGATCGCAGCGTAGTTTAACAGTATGTCGGTGGTTGGACAAAGTGTTGATTGTACCTGCTATTGTCGTGTGCACAAATCGAAAGCCCGCCATCAGTCCTGACTGCCCGTTTGGATTTTCTACATGTTATGAAACATTCATTGTTGAGTGTTTTTTTTAAATAGATATTTGAGAATGAGTACTCAAACACTCGTTCAGAAATTCCAATGAATTTATAGCCTGTAAAATGGTATTGAGCAAGTCTTAATATAATCTATAATTTTATCGTACAATCTATTGAAAATATATACAACATCCTATGTGACCGTGTCACAATTTTGAGCAAGCTTACTACATAACAGTATATTATTTTATGAAATGTAATGGTTCATGATGATGTATGCCTAAGCATGTCTCTTCTGTCAAAAAACAATATATTCAGACATGCACAATATAGAGATTAACATACAATAACAACATATGAAACACAGAACAAAAGGTGAATTTAACAACACCTCACCTGCTCTCCCTTGGCTTTTGGTACCACCCTCTTGTCCTCCATGTCGCACTTGTTGCCTAGCAGCATTCTCTCAACATCCTCATTTGCATGCTGGAGAAATAAACATTTATATTCATAAAAATTCTAAATATGGTGGATTATTTTAAATAAACCCTGAGGTTAATCTTGGTCTGCGCCTCTCAAACAAATTTCAACCCAACTTTTCTCACTTCCATTTTTGAGTTGAATTCTAAGAAAAATAAAAAATAAAAATAAAACTTGCTCTCAAATTCTGTACACAAATCTGATAAAACTTAAGTTAGTTAGTATATCACCTTTGCAAAGATCCATTCACCCGACAGGTGTGGAAAATAAAGCGTCTGGTCAAACGTCAATATTGCACAGGTGTGCCTTGGACTGGCCCCACAATTAATTTGTGGCCATCAAAAGTGCTTACCGGAATAATAAATAAAACACAATTCTCTCTCTAGAAGTATTTTAGGCTATTTTTCCTCTCTTCTTGAAAATATATTTAAGTGTAATATTTTATGTAATGTAACAAACATGTGGCTAGTACTGTACTCATCCAGTTTCCATGATAGATTATTTTTGTTAAATTCTGCAAAATGTCACCTTTACTTTGCTTTCAATGTCACCACATCAAGACAACATTTTGCCAGAAGTACGCAATCTTAAAACTTTCCTACGTGTAAGCATTGACTGCTATTGTAACATCCAGGGTTGCACAGTCAGGCAACGCACCTTTCCAGTAGGGCTACATGATTTGATCAAAAAGTACAATTGCGATTAGTTTGGCAAATATTGTGATTGTGATATAGTAAGCAGCTCTCATAATTCTGTTTCCTTTATCAAATCTTAAAAGCGCCCTGTACTATAGTATTAAATACTGTACGTAATTATACAATATAGTAACCTGACATGCCACATGGATTTATAATTCCACTTTATTGCAGACTCTTGGTCCACATCAGCAAACTAAAACAAGGAGACATAATACAACTATCAATAACAATACATAGTTATAGTTTATAACTGTACACTATAATTGCAGAGAATTATAAAATTCTCGAATACAAAAAACATTGATTCCAGTGTTTCCAGAGGCAAGATAAATACCTTTTGTCACTCAGTGTAGGCTCAGTTAAAACCAGTTTAATTAAATGTTTTTAATCAATCAGCCTACACATACATTTATACATTATTTTTCTCAGAAGGGCATGAAAAGTGGGGACATTACTCAACACAAACATAACTTGCACTTGTCCATCTCGGTATCTTTAATAAGATTTGATATGCGTCATTGTATGCTACCTGAAGCTTTTTTTTATCTTTTCTTTACTATACCAGCGCCATAGATGAGCTGTATAGAATGGAGTGCAGTACGCTTTAAAAAGTGCTGTTTTAACATCATATGTACACATGTGAAATGTGCGTGCCAGCATATTGACTTGTGCATACAGTTTGCAGCATTGTCTCTACACATCATCATTATCACATAAGTAATTTCTGATTATGACCCAAATATCTGACTTTGCTAACTACACGTAGCAGTTGGTCTGCCATAACAAATGAGGGAAAAGTTTGCTTTTGACCTTCCTTAGTTCTAACAATGATACTGTTCAGAGTTCAATTTGATGTCAAATTTAACACCATAGTTTGAGCAAAGTCTAAGCAGTTGTTGTAATCCCGCACTATAGGGAGACATGACAACCAAGACATCAGCATATATAAGGTGGTTAAATGAGGCTATTGCCCACTACACATCCAGTCTTGCACTCTTAATTCTTTAGAGAGGTCATCCATGTAGATATTAAAGAGGACAGGTAAGAGTTTGCCACCTTGACAGACTCCATTAGTCACCAGGAAAGATGCAGATATATTATTACCCCATTTAACTAGTCCATCTGAGAAACCATCCATCAAAACTCTTGATGATGTTTGCTTTATCCCAATTATAAGCAAAATAGACAACATGTATGGTTAATATTTACCTCTGTTAGATCATTTATAAATTATATTTTTGTAATAAAACAAAAAAACAAAAAATCAGTTAACATGTTTAACCAATCTAAATGAAACAATATTAGGGAATTTAACACATTTGTCAGTATTTAAAAAAAAAATTTTTTTTTAAACATTGAACATATAGTATCCCAGGCTGCAGTATCCATATTAGTCTACACTAGGGGTGTGCAATATGGCCAAAATGTCATCCTGATATAGATACTTTTATATCCCGATATACAAAACAGAGGCGGTGAGATAATTATACATTAGTATAATATTGGGATGTGCAACATGTTATGTTGTTTCAGAATTTAGGAAACCATATTCAAGTTCCTTACATTCCAGGAGATGGGCAGGAGGAAAACTATGACCCTGTATGAATGTGTGTGTTAACGTGAGGCAATACTGTAAAGTGCTTTGAGTGGCCAGAAGGTTAGAAAAGCGCTATGTAAATGCTGTCCATAGACTTTACTTGTCTCACCTCATCAATGTTGCGCAGCCATTTGCTGATGTTTTCAAAGCTCTTGGCATTGGCTATGTCGTAAACCAGCATAATACCCATGGCTCCTCTGTAGTAGGAGGTGGTGATTGTGTGGAACCGTTCCTGGCCTGCTGTGTCCCTGAAAACAGACATACAGTACATTGCTACTAAATTTAGTGTAAAAGTGAAGAATGCTAGATAAATAGTTAAGCTTTGATGATGATTTGAACAGCAAAACAAAATAATCTCTCCTTTCAGTGCCATATCAGTGTTTCTCAAAAATCTGAAATATACTTGTGGTGGTAGCCGACGTAAATGGGTGGGGAAGGGGGGGGGGGGGGGGGGGGTTGTGTGTTTACTATGCAATAGACTGTTTTTGTCCACCATGCACTTTATGTAATCTGCTCATGTGCTGTGTTGATTGTGCAATATGAACATTATATTTCATGTGTTTTAAGACATCAACAATTCAGACAAGCAACAAAGTTATGACTACAGCAGTCGGATCAATCAAATTGTGCGGCAAGGGGTAAAATAAAAAAGTATTCTTTTAATTAATTTCCTTCTACTGTTTACAGTGGGATAGCTGAGCTTCTCACCCTATCTTTAAGGGAGAAGCCAGCCACTCACCTGAGAAAACCCATTTTGGCCGCTTGTACCCGTGATCTTGTTCTTTCGGTCATGACCATAGGTGAGGGTAAAAAGAAAAATTGCCCGGTAACCTTCAGGCTCAGCTCTCTTTTTGTCACCATGGTGCGGTAAAGCGATTGCAATACTGCTCCCGCTGCTCAGAATCTCCAGCCAATTTCTCACTCCATAGTCCTCTCACTCACAAACAAAACCCCGAGGCACTTAAACTCCTTCACTTGGGGTAAGGACTCATTCCCCACCTGGAGTAGGCACTCCATCGGTTTTTGGCTGAGAACCATGGCCTCAGATTTAGCAGTGCTAATCCTCATCCCAGCCGCTTCACACTCTGCTGCGAACTGATCCAGTGAGTGCTGGAAGTCACGGACCGATGATGCCATCAGGACCACATCATCTGCAAAAAGCAGCAACGAGATCCTTAGGCTTCAGAATCGCAACCCCTCTTCAATACGATTATGCCTCGATATACTTTCCATTAATATCACAAACAGGATTGGTGACAAAGTGCAGCCCTGGCGAAGACCAACCCCCACCTGAAACAAGTCCGACTTACTGCCGAGAATCAGTACACAGCTCTCGCTTTGGACATACAGGGATTGGATTGCCCTTAAAAGGGACGCCCTCACCCCATACCCCCGCAGCACCTCCCACAGTATTTCCCGGGGGACCCGGTCATATGCCTTCTCTAGATCCTTCACCTCTCTGGGAACCATCACCTTATCGTGGTGGAGAGGTTTGTGTGTCCCTATGATCCTGAGAGCTGTGTTGTCTGG
>JAODOY010000004.1:1655944-1678563 GCA_025399855.1 Forbesichthys papilliferus | reverse complement strand
CAGGGGTGAAATACTACATTGGTCCCTTGCTTAAATGAAGTAGTGCTTATACTCTGATTCAAACCTCGTTTCAGTCATTGGGCAGATGTTATTAATTTGTTTTGCCAATTGTACTTATATCAATTAGGTGAATTAGGTAATTATATAACAGACCTGGCTCCCGGGCTAGGAGATTAACACCCAATAAATATTGTATTTGAGGTCAGGTGATTGCTGTACTGTTAAGCTGTTTAACTCACTTTAGTGCTTAAATGTGTTATGAGTAATCATTGCTTTGTGGAGTTAGTATCTGTAGTGCTTTCTGGGCTATACCGGTATTTATATCAGCCATAACCTGTTACTGCTTCTTGAAACTAATTCTCAAATAATGTACCCCGTATGAATACAGATTTTAAAAAGGATTGGTATAACATCATTGCATGATTTCATTAGAATTGTAAACCTCACTTTGGTCATTATTCATAAGATATGTGCAGAATTGATGTTTTGTAATCCAACTGCCATTCTGTTTGGAAGCAAAGGCATGTGATTGGATAAAACAAAAACATTTAGCAGTTTGACATTACGCTGTGTAGCAATACTGACAATAAAACAGAGAAATGTTATATTAAAAATATAAAACATTTTATTTGATGGTCTTGTTGATGTTGCTGAATCCCACTCCTACGCAGGTCATCAAGACTTTCTCTCCGCCTTTCCTTTCATCTTCTGAGGGCTTTTGAGTCTCTATTTTGAACATGATCTGGAAAAAGTCTCTTATGTGCCTCAGGAATTCAACCCTGCAGGCGAGCAGAGGGTTCAGGAGAGACGTAAAGACGGCATTTTAGTTTCAAGTTCAAGCACGAGAAGCACATTCAGCTATATGCATCCTAATTGTTTGCCGGATAAAGATTAATTTGTCAAATCTAAACATTCTAGATGCAGTGATAATTACAAAATTTCTAGGTAAAAGTATAAAAGTATCCTAAAACCCAATCTTCAACGACTTGCTTCTTTTTGACCCAGGATCCAAACGTCAACCTATGAATCATTAGACTTGATGGCACACGTCAATAACAACACTACAACACTAACAGACATGACAAGCATGGTACAGACTCATCAGAACAGCAGAGCAGAGGATGCGGTGTATTGCGATGGCACTGCCAATCTTCAGTTATCATAGTACTGTACTTGACATGGGACACAGCAGCGGTACCATGATAACTGAAAATGGACAGTTCACAGTCCACCTGATGCCGATTTGAGTTTTTTAGCCTATTGAGCACAACCTTATTGTAGTATAAGTAACTACGAGCGAGCACAGGTGTCAGGCCAACAATAAAAACATTCCGAAAGGTTGACCGAAGTAACGGTCGGTATTACCTGAGCAGCTCGAGTGTTTCTGCCTCCACTCACCATGAACCCCCATCAAAATAACCTTCACACACACGGTCTGTCTGTGGTGTGCGTGTGCACAGGGACCCATGAAACCCCATGTTGCCGTCCCCCATGGCTTCACCCCCATCCCCAAGCCTGACTGCCCACCCGCTGAACTATTTAGAAAAATGCTAAAACCTAGGCAACAAACTGACTTATTAACTGGTGATGTACAAGTGTTCCAGCTGTATGCTTGTAATTCAGCAAGGGCCTTAGACGACTATAAACGGCAGATGGGGTGTTGAGATGACTTTTATACAAATCTGAATGTTGTCAATGACACCACCAGCTTCTCAAAGTTCAGTACTGTTATTTAATTTACTGCTCAAAACACATTTTAGGGTGCAGTTACTCTTTCAAAAGCAGTGAAAAAATATCCTTTAAGCATTTTTGTGTGCGTGTTGCTTACGTGTAAGGTGAGAGTGGCCCAATCAGAAGCTTCGACACATCCTGCTGTCCCAGGGTCATGAAGAGCAAAGCTAAGCTCTGATTGGACGAATCAACACAGCCTCCCTGAAAGAATAAAAGGGGGAGGTGACATTGGGGGTTTGGTTTTGGGTATCACAAAACAACAACAAATCGATCACCTCCTAAACCAATCAATACACTCCAATGCAACACTGATAACGGCTGCCGTCTGACAAACATGCATCTAATACAGAGGTCAACATAGTCCATATAATGACCAAGGTCATAAAATGGGATACAAAATATACCTTTTTTTATAAAAAGGTCTTGGTTTTTAAACAGTACCGTAGACTCACGGTGAACCAACCACGGTGAACCAACGAAACTACGGTTAATGTTATTGCATCACAGTTACCAGAATGGGCGTGGCAACATTTTCAGCTGTGACTGACATGCTGTTGGACCAATAGTATTTGTTTAATTAATAGAAAATGTACCGCGGGTGAGGTAAACAAATATTCCGATAAGAGAGAAGGTAGGATGACGTCGCATCCATAGCGTGCATTTCATTCTCATCAGGCCTGCAGTCCATACGGCAGAAGTACGCCATTTGACAGATGGTCAGCAGGAATGATTCAATTACATAATTATATTAACGAAACCGTGGCAACATTGTTTTGAGAGAATCACTGCAGGGCTGACAAGGCATTCGCTGACTTAATTGCGTTACGGAAATAGAAGATTGTAGCGTCTAAATACAAACCGAAATATGACAAAATAGTTAATTCCCTATAATATGACCAAATTATTAATTCCCTAATAACCAGACAGGCTAATTATAAAAAAATTAAAATTAATCTAGTTTTATATCAACACACGTATCACCTCATTTGTTGGCAGTGAATACAAATTCATTTCCACATTGTTAATATAACCAATACAAAGAACATTGTAATTCAACGACTTTAATAGTAAAGTCAGTCCTATAGAACAACCTGAATTATTTACAAATAATATCAATTTTACAGGACGATGCCAAAATATTAGCATTTTGCATTAGTTATTACAATAACATCTGTACAGTCTTTAACGTTGTAATGTTATTACCTACTGAACAAGCTATCTACCCAAGTGTGGTCCTTCTAGACACCAAAGCTAGTTTATTTCCTCACCTCTCAGAGCTCCTTCATCTCGGCGTTCCCTGTTACGCTACTAGGGAAGAAGAATAATCTGCTGAGGGATAATGGAATGGCTTCACGTCCTGCCTACAGAGGCCACATCTCTATAGCAAAGATGTCTCGACAGGAAGACAGCTGCCAGCTGACGCAACTGACACCTGGAAAAGTCCCTAAAATCTTCAACAACAACAACTCAAGACGACGTCCCGCAAACCCGATGACCAGCTCCCGAGGGAGACTATTGAACTGTCACACCACTACAGAGCAGAGTTTAACACCCTCGGTTTCCTAACCATATGGGCTGGATCAAGTCATACTGTAAGCAACAGACATGAGCAATCGCTGATAGATAGCTGATCGGAAATAGAGACCAATATTGTGCATTTGTTAGCCAATAGACAATATCATCCACCATTATCTAAAGCTATAGTTTATTAGAAATTACTAACATCCATTTTCCTAACAACACAGAACATACAATTCAAGCCTGGCATAAACTATTCACCATCCATAACGAGTGTGAGCAACCTGTAACGATTGGCAGGTTACGGTAAACAACAGTAGTGGGTTCACGACTTACATAAGCTCAATGTGCTGTCCGTGGCTTGTGCAGAAAAACAAAAACACCCTATCGGCATTCGCTTTTCACTACAAGCGAACAGTACTGATTAACCACAAAACAAACATGCGTGCACACAAACACACGTACATGCCGGGCCCCAAGTTCTCAAGTGTGACACGTCTTGGGATTCAAACATTAACAGTCTGGGGCCGCAGTCAAAGTACACACACACACACACACACACACACATCCCGATATCGGCCGCCTAACCCTGCGCCTTCTCCGTGTGAAGCTCCGGCACTAAGCCAACTCCCCAGCTGCGTAGAGGACAAGACACCCCCACCCCCCCGCCCAGGGCTGGGCTGGCCTGGAGGGGGATCACCTAACAGTATTTCTCTTTCACAGCTAATGAGCCAAGGCTGTCCTGGCCGGTTAACGCCACTCACGTGGCCCCCAGACGGACGAGCAGCAGTTAAGTCGCCAAAAAAAAAAAAAAAAGGTCTGGTCATGGTCTGCTAGCTAGATAATCTGGTGTTTCAATACAGCCTTGGCAATGTGTGTTCAATGTGTGTTTGTGTAGGGGGGCGGAGCTTCTGAGGGAGCACCCTACCATAGAATTGAAGAGAAAGATGTTTTTGTATTGAATTCAAATATAAATCTTTCTCCAGAATGACTTGAATGAATTCAACCTTTAAAAAACCAATTTAAAAAGTGAGGTCAGCGTCAAATTCAGTTAATATTTATTGCTGCCTCTTCTGCATGCGTGCAGAAAAAAAAAGTATCTGGTGTTTCTACAGAGCCATGGCTCTGTAAATGGGAGCACAAAGTGGTGCAGACACATGCTATCCCAGCCATGGCAATGGGTGTCTAACTTGGGAGGGCGGCGCTTCTTAGAGCATTGAAGGGGAGAGGGGTTTTTGCTTTGATAAGAGTTCAAATATAAATGTTTCTCCAGCATAGCTGACTCATAGCCTCACGAGATCAAAACATTCAGTCTTCAGCTTCAGTTTAATTTTGCCGTGAGAATCCGTCTGGAAAGCCCCAGAATCATTTTGAATGTGTCCGAGTAGAAACTTAACTTTCTTATCAGCGTCGTGTTTATAGCGATACGGGCATGGTTTTCCAATCAGCGTCGTGCTTATAGCGATACGGGCGTGGTTTAGGTGTGCCGACCATGGCGCCGACAGCGAAAATGACCAGATGGTTCATCCAATCAACTGCCAAGTATTTTTTTGAAAGTAAGTTGAACAGTTTCAATGTACGGCTCCCCAGATGGACATGTGACAACAATTCCTCTAGCAAGTCAGGTCAGCTGACTATCTTCAATAGAATATGCCTGAAATCTTTCTGTGTGTACAATCTCAGACACTACACTTTTATTTCTATATACACAAAATCTTAGTGTAATTAGGTTTATTGTTTCACAAACCTTAACATTGGGGAAAACTTATGAAAACTTTAATGTGTAACTGCACCCCAGCTCTGAGCCTGACTCCACTCACTACAACTTTGATGACAAGTGTACCGATGGGGTTATTTTTTAAATATAGTTTTGATGTGTAGTTCTATTTCCAGCCCATAAAATGCAGATTTTTATAAAAAACTGTAATTGGCATACACATATATATATATATACACACACACACACACACACACACACACACACACGGATTGAGTCCGAAACAATTCTGTCCAAATCGAACCCGCACATGCACGGCTTTCTGAAGCCCGAAAACGATTACAGCTTGATATTTGATTACAACTTTTCCAGGCGGTGCGCATCCCCGTGCGTATCAGATGGCGCAGAGCTCCAGATAGTGCTGCTGACTCATTTGGTACTAAATGGTACATTGAACAGCTTGCTGGATTAAAATGCTACTATGTGGAGCCAGGAGCTAAGGAACTAACATGCGCGTCGTCATAGAAATGATAAACAAAACGGAGATGCGACCTAAATCTTACATTGTAGGACAGGTTAGTATGCAAGAACAAGAGTCATTCTAACGTTTTCAACGTTATTTATTAATGAAAACGGCTTGGAACAAATAAGCCTATATAGGCTAAACGTATCTCAGCAGCATCCATTTTTGTGTTTCTCTTTAAATAACAACGTATAAGTAATCATATCAGTAATTTGCATTAATTAGTAAATTCACCTCAAACCCGACAGTGCCTGGTGAAATATATGAAAAATAAAGACCAGACCCCGTCAGGTTGATTTATCAAGCTCTAGTCTATAGGTATTGACTCTTGAAGCCTGCCTCAAGTGGCCGTTAAAGGAACTGCATATCTTGGCACTTCCGGGTCATATTCACTTCTCAGCAGGAGGTTCCCACGTGTGCAGTGTGCAACACTAAAGCACACACACGTCAGGCTGGAGTTAGCTTAAGCACCAAGGGGTAGTAACAACACAAAGAACCATTATCAGTAGAGTTCACTGAATACGCCCTCTTTTAAAGAATAATGTAGGAAACAATACACATTTGATTTGGTTATGTATACACCATGTGCAGTGGGTACCACAGAATAGGTTTTTATTCTTATTATATACATCAAGGACATTTTTGTTATCATTTCCGTCATAATTGTACAGCCCTAGTGCCAAACTTACAGAATGCCTTGTGCAAGCCCTACATATGGCACAAAATCATACTGCATCTATTTACCCATAGGGATGTATTAATATGGCTAGATTAACAGGTGATGTACTACAATGAACCCACCTAGAACCACAGTACTAAATAGTCTGTACAGAAAACTCTGGATAACTAGAGCTGAATGGAGTTATGAGCTCCTACCAGGGACATTTCCTTCCCAGTTAGCATTCCAGGCTGAAGCTGTTGGCCATTACTGGGGAATGTGGGTAAACAAGCGAAGCCGCTCTGTGGTCGTATCTACGCCCAACACGGACCAGCCCAGCCTGACGAGCTGCCACTCTCAACCTGACGCCGGCGCTTAGCAACTCAGTCAGATAGTGGCAAATGGCTGAGACACGGCCCGATAGGTTATGAAATGTTATGTATATAGAAACCATTTATATAAATAGAAATATATTTTTAAATAAACACAAGAAAGACAATAAAATGGGCGTATTGCCGTATGTGCTGAACGCTCAGGCTGCCTACCCTGTAGATCTCTTCCAGGAGCAGCTTGGCACAGTTTCTCCCAAGATCCTCTGGGAGCATGGGGTCCCCTTGGCCCTGGGGTGTGGAGGTCAGCTCAGCGCTGAGGAAGCAGCCCGTCAGAGTCTCGGCCACCAAGGTCAGACCGAAGCCTGGAGACCTGGAGAAAAGAAAGACCTGTTACGTACGGCCTCTCGACAGGACCTAGAAATACTGTAGCTGAAATACTGTAAAACATTATCTGTAAAACATTACCAGAAAGTTTTATATTCATGATTGCATTTAAGGTGGGGTCAGAGATGCTGGAGAAAGATTGATCGGAACAATATCAAACAAAAGCACTTCTCGCTTCACGGCCATGGAGCGCTTGTGCTTTTATTTTGTACGGTGTACGATTTTATTTGTTTGCATTGCTTTTACTTTGTTTATGTTCCAATTTTTCTTGCCCATTTACAGAGCCAGGGCTGCGTAATAACACTTATTTTTCCAGCGCGCACGCAGAACGGGCAAAATTGGCTACATTTGACTAAAGTGCATTAATGGTCACAAATCACTGACTCCACCTTTATTGCTCCTCTTTCCACAACAAGCTTCAGTGAGTTATGAATAAGCACTGACTTGCCGGAGTTGGCCCCCTTCATGTGGTCAGTGTAGATATAAATGTCCGGGATGAACTTGTTGAGGACGCTCCTGGCCGAGTCCACGATCCTGTTGGCCATCTGGGGGGAGACTCGCACAGAGTACCTGGATCATGGCCGTCAAGGAGCCACGCCGCGACAGACTGATACTAAATGTGGGGCCACGTATCCCCCCCGCCCCCCTCCAACACACCTGACTCAAGTAAATGGGATGTTATCATTCCCGATGACGGCCCATTTGTTAGAGTCGGGTGTGTTGGAGCAGGGAGACGTCTAATGCAGGCGCTCTGCGGGCAGAGCAGTGGTACTCCAGGACCAGAGTTTGGGGGAAAAGAGGGGTTGGGTCACATGACGACACACTACGCTCATGTTTTTAGAAATATAAATACTGCATGGAAAAAAGCGAGGCTGCAAAGACGAGGATACGCGACTCCTCTGATCCTCTTGATCTTGCCGGGGTCTGTTATCTGGGCCGGCTGGATGGTCCTTCGCACCGGACAGGTGAAGACCACCTCACCTCCACCACCGGGCGCCATTCCTCTCTTCACCACCTGGTGGCGCCAAGTAGCAAAAGGACAGGAGAGAAAGAGGACAGAGGGTGTGATGGCAGAAAAGGAAACTAGAAGCTAAAAACAATTAAATTATACAAATGAAAATGACATGAAAACAAATCTAAAACATTTAATAATATAAATAAATAATTGCATTGTCTGCCATCGCACATTTGAGTAATGATGTTCATACCTTGATACTCACTCCATCCCCATCAATACCAAACTGTTTGAGCAGCGGTATGGCTGTAGACTTCAGCAGATCAACCTGTAGATGAGACAAAAACAAATATTATAATAATAATCTCACTGTCAGTGTGTGTGCGTTCCTCATAACATTTGAATAAGTTTCGCTAATGCTCATTTAAATTTAGCAATTCACGTTGTACAAAATGCTAAGACTAAAAGTAAACATGAATCTGTATTACTTTATTGAAGCACCTGTGAGAAAGCTTCCTGCCAATCGGCTGACCTGAGGGTCAACACACTCACCGTGGGGTCAGTGGGGTCGTTGGTGACCCCCTTGAGCGTGGCCTTCAGAGGGACCTTCATGAATGGAGCCAGCATCAGCAGAGCCTCCAGGTAGTAACCAATGGCTCTCTGGGGGTTACAGTCATGCTCTATGGGGCCTCCGTACAGCAAGCCAGGCTGGTAGAACAACACCGTACCTGAAGAACACAACAATAAGACCCCTTTCACATGCCAAAATCATCATATTAGGGTTAAACAGTAGCTGGCAATGTGGGAAAAAATCTAAGTCTGGCAATTTATGAATTATTTATAAATATTTAATAAGTGTTTTGCAGTTTGCCACCCAGGATAATACCATCATAGTTTACCAGTTTTTGTTAACTGAGGGAAAGGCAGGATAAAGTCAAGAATAAAAGATATTTCACAAAAACATGCATGATGCTGAAGGTAACGTCGCTTAGCAACTATGTTACGTTGTGTTTGTCAGTCCGAACCAAAAGGGTATAGTGCAATATTTTATTTAATACTATAACCTATTGAGTGCCAATTAGGCTCAGGGTTTGAAGTGTCCAATATACAGCAGGTAGTGAGAGAGTATGTGCTAAGCTGCTAGTACAGTAATCAAATAAAAAGAGGAGCCTCGTAAACTTGAGGTTCTTCTATGTAGTGTATAATCTATAAAGTAAAGACCTTTTTAATAATTGATGTGACAGGATGATGTTAACAACCTGCTGTTGCAGTTTATTTTCACTTGCAAGTTTAATTTGCCAGTGATGGTTGGGAGCCTGAACATGTTCACAGCCTGTTTGGATTTTAAACCGTGGGACCCACTTCGTGTCTTATCTTGACTACCACCGGTAACCTTCTGAGTTTGCGACTGCTTGAAAATTGGTGGAAAGCAAGGTCTCAGACGTTTATATGTAGAAAACAGGCCACTCTGTAATACTACAACGGTGTGTTGTACGTATCGCTGTTACTTGCAACTATTTCCGGTACGACAAACACTGAAATGTGAACAGTACTGGTTTTTTTTGTTTTTTTTAAACCAACCCTTACCCACCCGACCAGCCATTTATAGACAGTCCGCAATGCCTGACCCACAAAAATGTGTGTCCATCGACCACTCGAACCGCATCCTGTATGGCGATAGATGCAATGATTTCGGGCCAACCCGCACATCTCTACTGGTCAGTCAAGCTATGGTGTTTTCAAGGTTGTCAAAGCGATATTTAGTTTTGACAGGGTGAAAGCTACAGTGGTCCTGCTGCCCACATGTTGTTTTGTTATGTTGATGTGGCCAGGAATTGGGTTAAATAAGAAGGTTGGAAAGGCTTAACCTTACAGGTTTACAGTATTGAATGCCGCAAACTGCCAGCCTCACTAAAATGTACTATTCGCAGTGTTGGGCAGTAGCGTCATAACAAGTAGCGACGCTACTAGTTAAACTACATTTATGAGGAGCGTGGCGGTAGCGGCGGTGTTTTCTGAATCAAATAGCTTTTCAGTAGCGAAGCTACTAATTGAGCAAGTAGTGCGGTAGCGTCCACAGAAGCTACATTTTCCCAAGCATTTCAGAATCTGCAGCTCAATCTTAAGTCTTGATACAACTGCTAAGAATCAGTACGTGATGCCATCATATACACGGACCTAGGCTACATGTGTAGCCGATAGAAGCACTTCCATATGATGGTCGGTGATGCCATAGCGTAGACGTATCTCTGCGCTGATGCCTGAGACTTTGATGCAGGGTATTGAGGGGGAATAAAGACAAGACTGAGTTTACGTTATAGAAATAACAGTGAGAGCAGAGAACACAGTTTATTGTTTAATAAACAGTTGAACTGGACAGTTTTGCCCTGTTTATTTTGTTTGTTTGACTTACACTTTTGAATGTTGGTACAATAAAACGTAGGGGAAAAAAAATAGCTTAAATGTAGTGAACTACTTTTGCGTGTTACATGTACCTTGGTTTGCTACATTTATTTTGGGGGGGTGTAGTTAAGCTTAATTTAACGTAGAGTAACTGGTATCTTAGCTCACTACATTTTCAATGTAGCTTGCCCATCACTGAATATTAGTTTGTTTTAGTGACCACAAAACTCAAAATGTAGACTATGTTAGAAATAATTTAGTCTATACCGCTTTTAAACTGGGATGAGTATAAATACTTGTCAGTCACTCTGATGTGGGAGGGGCAGGCTGGAAACACCCACAACAATAATTTCGCACAAAAATTAAGGAGTGGCAGTCATAAAATGTGCCCACCAGAATAGTTTCAAATCATGTCAACACAATGCACAGTCCGTTTAAAATGCATGGATACTACCAGTTGTAGGACAACACATTAAACAACATTGTTAGTTTTGATTAAACAATATAATATATAATAAAGCTTACACAAGACTTAAATGCGTAGTATTTGCTCACCTGTTTGGTTAATCTCTATCCTGGTGCCATTTGTCACTTTGTCAAGTAGTCTTATGAAACTGGCCTCAAAATCTGCAGACACGCATTGAATATTTGTTGAATAGTGTTTACACACGAGGGCGCACACGCCTGATAAAAGTATGGCGACCTCCCCACCCAGTTTCAACATTAATTTCCACCTGATATAAGACAATCGTGCCTAATATGACAGCTATACTTTCAGCCACTCGTTACACTAAGGTTTAAATTGCATGAAATACCTGGTGTGTAAACGCACTTATAACTGCGTAACAGCTAGCATTAGCCACCATGCTAACCTGCTGAAAACTGCGACGCCACATGTGACGGTGTTTTGTTTCTTACCGCGGAGCCCTGGGTTGTCGTCTTTAGACCTGATGTTTTTTATCTTAACTCGTTTACCACTGAGCGTGGACAACACGAGTCTCTGTCGGAAGAAATTACAGCCGTCGTACGTGAGCCCGTGGCTGGCCATGTTGTTGTTTTATATCGGAGCCTCGCAGGTCCACGTGAGTTTGGCAGCAGCCCTGTGGAGGCGAAACTATGGCAGGCTAAAAGGTTCAAAGCTACAGTAATGTAGTCGCACCACTAGATGGCGCCCGTGAACATATCAGGCAGTGTCAAAATGTAGCATCATTCCTGAAATATGTACAGTATTTGCAAAACAAATCAAGAGTTAGACAAGGCACGAAAAAACAGATACAAATAGGCCGAACACAGATAAAATCGGCGAGATAGCCTAAAAGTAAGCAACCACACCTGTTAAAATGTGTGTTAACTGTTATCGCACACACACACACACACACACACACACACACACACACACATACACTAGTTGTATATGTTGGCCGTGTTTAAAAGCGGAAAGCGTACAGGGTTCCCGCCCCAACGATACGTATATTAAATACCGTAGCTGGGGACCAACCATGGGGCCAACCCAACCACGCAAACAAGCTTTTTTTGTTTTGTGGGACTACAAATTACATGCATAATAGATCAATTTCCTGCCATCACCGTGGACTGGAGAAATGGTCGCTGACTGTGCAGCGTCGCACGTTGCTGAATAAAGAATGCTTCTTGCCTACAAATTGTCTACGCCTCCCCCACCCTTTTCGACGGTTGTATAATCTACGGCGATGCAAAGGCTTATTGCGTGGCAGCGAAAGACGCACCCACTTTTTCTTGCTGCGCACTTCGTTTCATAAAATGTGCCTTCCCTACGCATGCTGCACATGAGGATTGTCTTGGCTGAGCATCCAAGTGGAGAATCGAATAGGAAGGACATGCTCATCCCATTTGCAGGGACTATAACAGAACTAAGACTCGTTTGACGATGGTTTTCCAGAGGATATTTCGTGCCGCTATTATGGGACCTCCCGGGTCTGGGAAAGGAACGATGTCCGCGCGCATAACTCAAAGTTTCGGGCTGAAACACATTTCTAGCGGGGACCTCTTGCGAGCCAACATCAACGATAAGACTGGTAAGACTTGTAGAAGACAGAGGCGATACGGAAATGACGCCTTTGTGTGGACCATCTGGAAAACGAATACTCAATCAAAAGTGTTGTTATTATGTGTGACAAAGACAAAACTCCCGCTCTTTCATGTTCACATAGCCTGCGAAATGTTGCAGAGTATATTAACAGCTGCAGACAGAGATACGCAATGTATACATGCGGTTGATATGCGTTGATTTGACAGCTCAAGATGAAGAACAATGATCACCCCCCACGCCCAGGTCAATACAGATAATAATAAGACAGTAGAACATGGTGTAAAGTGTAAATATACCATCGGATAGCCCATGACTCATCAGCCAATACTGTAAATAAATAAGAATACAAATATTTGACAGGGTGTGGGATACGTCTCATATAGCCGAACCGTTACCCAATATAGGGAACATTTACTGAGAATCTGTAAGACAATGACAATGCAAAGACAGAGGAAATGTTGCAACTGTCTAGAAGAAATGTCCTTCCACATGGAACAACCTGAAAACCACACGTGATGTTTCCCCTGTGGTGGTGGTGTGTGTGTGTGTGTGTGTGTGTGTGTGTGTGTGTGTGTGTGGGGGGGGGGGGGGGGGTTTGTTTTTTTTAATTAAAACAAAAAACTATCTATATTTCTATTGAATGCATGGCCACTTGTTGCTGTTATTTAATAACTAAAGAATATTCCCTCATGTTGTCATCTTGAATAATTTGCATGGTATGATCAGAAAGAGGGAATCCACATTGTTATAATCCCATTGTTGGTTGATAGACAATCAATCAACATTTATTTATCCCCCACCCCAAAAGGGTTTGAACACAGTAAAGCCAATCAATGCTTAGATTAATACAATACTGACTCAATTGTTTAGAATAGATTATATTAGAGTGTACAGAGTAAAAAGATAGTTTTGCAATATACAGAAGGATCTTTGCAGTGGAAAACAGTGAAGAAGAAGAAAATCAAATGTGTGTGTTTCAGAACTGGGGCTGCTGGTGAAGGCATGCATCGACCAGGGTCAGCTGGTACCCGATGATGTCATGTCTCGACTGATCCTGACTGACCTGCGAGCCTTGGGGCAGGTCAGCTGGCTGTTAGACGGTGAGGGCTCACACGTGCACACACACACACACACACACACACACAACAAAAACACCTCTCCCTTCAAAACCATATATATAATTTAGCAGCAAACAAACAACAATTTTCTATGTAAAGATATAGTGCCTCCTCCGTTCATCAGCACTACGTCACCTAGGCAACTCTGTGCTGAATGTCTGATGCATATAATTCGACAATTTACTCTCTGACCTTCGCGAAGTAATAGTGTCGATAACTATTGGCTGTCCGCATTGTCACTCTCAATTATGTCTCCGTAATTTCCGGTGCAAAGATAGAGCAGTGCTTTATTTACTCATTTAAATATAAACATGGATTTTATTCAGTAATCGTAAACCTACAAAGTGTACAGATTCACAAGGCCTGTAAACAGTCAGAGTCCTGTTGTGTACATTTCTTCATTGCAAGTATAACTTCCGACTTGGTCATTGGTTGTCGTGCATGTCAATCAAAAAACAAGCAGGTGTCCTTGTCAAGCAGGCGGGTACTGACGCAGTAAGCCAGCGCTGTGTCCTAGACTTTCCAGAAGGAAAGGATGGCTCTGCGAGACTAGTGCAACTTCATCGAGCGTTTGTTTTGGTTCTGAGATGCCGGTGCGCTTAGTGTGACATCTAGTGGCAGAAAGTCATATAAAATCGCTTTAAAGAAAGGCAAACTCAACTGTGTATACAGCTGCTAGCTGCCACTACTACAGTAAGCAAAAAAGTAAGTAAGGGGTTGTGAGACATAGAGGAGGGGATCACAAGATGATTTTCTGACTTGAAATAACAATTTAAAATGAATAAAATGGCATAGTTTAGCCATAGTTGTTGTTAGTAGTAGTAGTAGTAGTACTACAGTGTATACATTATTTTGATGTATTCTGCTACTAGCCTGTATTAAAATACTTTCAAATAATATTTTCATCTACCACCTCTGGAGATAGCGGGGGTCGCGAGTCTCTTGCACTGTTATTTTGGGGGGTCGCGAGCTGAATATTTTGAGAGACCCTGGTATAATACAATGTCAACGACATGGAAACATAGAACATTGCAGTAAAGCATAAAAAGGTGCAACACACATTAAAATGTGCCATAGAACAAGGAGATGCAATGAAGTTCTACACTGGCTTGTAGCCATGCTAATTCCCAGGTCCTGTTGTGTTCACATGCCAGGGTTTCCTCGTACCGTAGCCCAGGCAGAGGCTCTGGAGGACAGCTACAGCGTGGATACGGTGATCAACCTTGACGTGCCTTTCCACACCATCAAGCAGAGGCTGACGTCACGCTGGACCCACATGCCCACTGGCAGGGTCTACAACGTTGACTTCAACCCTCCGAAAGTCCATGTAACTACGCCAATCGCCATAGACATGTTTGGGTTCTGGTATAGCTGGACATGATCCAATAGGGACTTGACACGCCTCTCTGGCCACTGATTGGTTCGCCCCTCAGAGTGGCCAGGTGAACCTTTTCATACATCAGGGTAGGGCTGGGCGATATGGACCAAAAATTATATCCCGATATATTTAGGTTGAATATCGATACATGATATTTATCGATATTTTCTATAAAGTGGGCTAAATCTTCAGATATAGAGAAAAAACAGGAAACCCGACGGAAATGTGACATTTTTAATTTTAAGCGAGATTAATTGACATATGTGAGCTTTCTCTGGTGGTCACTCACTCCTGACTCCACTCCTCAGGCCAAATGCAGGCATGGAGGGAGAGACTAACTAATCGAAAAAGTTATAAATAAACACATAATATAACTATATCGATATAAACGATATTGCCGGTATTAACCGATATATCGCCCAGCCCTACATCAGGGTTTCTTGACTCTAATCTCAGTAAAAAGTTATCTGAGAGTAATAGTCGGGCGGAGCACCGAAAAGAAAAAAAAAAAAGGTAACTTATCAGACAGAACCAGAGGAGGGTAGAACGTAGATACATTACAATGACAAGACAAAGACAAGACAAATGGCAACATGTTTTGCTGTGAAAACACAAGCAGGAACTGTTGTTTTGGCCTGCATTATTATAGATCAGTGACCAGAGCATTTGGAAACAGGCTGGGCATTGTTGTTGTTAGTAGGTAAACACTAGCAGTTAGAAAATACTGCAAAGAGCAGTAACTACTGTAAACTGCTTCTTTGTGTATACCTTTTTAAAAAAAACAAAGAACAGGCATGTTCTAAGAAATGCGAGACCTATACATACGCTGTATACATTTCTGTGTGCCTAAGGTCACGCGTCATCTTAGTTCAGCATTGTACATTAAGCAATATCTTCCTTAGTATACAGTCTGAAGGTGAGAACAAGCAGTCATGGTTACTCATTAACAGTTTCCACAGCATGTTATGAAAAAGCAAACTGGCAATTTAGGAGTGTGTGCCTTTGTGTGTGTGTGGCAGTATTATTTCTGTCTTCCAGCAAGCCTCTCACTCGCTGTTCTCTACATTTACTTGCTATTATAATGCATGAAAACCAGATAACAAACCCTTTTTAGCCTCTACAAATGATGCATTCATTAAATACGGCGTAGTCCTGGGCCTTTTTTAGCCTCAACAAATGATGCATTCATTAAACACACTGCTTAATCTTGGGCCACTGCTGGACAATGTTTCTGTCTGGCAGAACCAACATGGTGAATTTGGTGTGTTCAAATCGCCTTAAGCAACCTTGCGATTATAATTCTACCTGTTGTAACATGAAGTCTTTGCTTAGTTAACAAGAGCAGTTCACGGGCACAGTGTACAATATAAATCAACGTGTAAATCATCCCAAGGCTGATCATTATAGATACGACAACACTATGGCCCAGTGAATAGCACTGTGGCCTCACAGCAAGTAGGTTCCGTGTTTGAACCCCTGTTGTCCTGGCCTTTCTGTGTGGAGTTGGCATATTCTCCCCGTGTTTGCGTGGGTTTCCTCCGGGTGCTCTGGTTTCCCCCACTATCTAAAAACATGTCAGGTTCACCCTCCAGCCAGTGTCATGTGACCAGTGACACTGGCTTCAATCTGGAGATGGTCCCCGGGCGCTGCACAGCGGCTGCCCACTGCTCCCTTGAGGAATGGGTTAAATGCAGAGGATGAATTTCACTACATGTATGTGTATGTGACAATAAATGCACCTTTACATCATTGGTATTTTTTCATACAGGCACATTCAGCAGTGGTTTTGTGTGTGTTCCGCAGGGTTTGGATGACGTAACAGGGGAGCCTCTGTTTCAGCGAGATGATGACACACCAGAGACGGTCACACGCAGACTGAAATCCTATGAGAAGCAGACTGAACCTGTCTTGGAATACTACAGGTAAGCTAATATTAAAGCTACAGTCTATAATTGCACCTGTAAGTTAATGGGTGGTAAGTCGCTGCTTGATTTTTAAGCTGCACATGTTTTTAGTTGTCAATTTTGGACCATTATGCATTACCTCTGGTCTTCCCTAATATTCGTTGCATGCAGAGTTTTACGTTACGTGGATTAACATCTGTGTTACAGTATGTGTCTGTTGTGAGCCCAAAACCTAAGACAATTTTCTGTCACTGTGTGATAGATAATAAAGTTTCTTGAATTTAATTGTACCGTATATATGTACATTTGCAGGAGTAAAGGGGTGCTGGAGACGTTCTCCGGAACAGAAACCAACAAGATATGGCCACACGTCCAGGCTTTCCTCAACAGCAAGCTCTGTGTGCAGAGTCGGAACACCGTGACATAAGAAGGCCAGGACTGAGGACTTAAAGCTGTACTGTGCACTATCGCCACTGGGGGCAGAGCTGTGCAAAGCACTGGCCCACTGTCCCACACACTCAACAATGGAGACTAATGCGTGTGCAATTACGTGCATTTGCACTTCGTCCTAGCTCGCTCAAGTCTTAAAATGAGAAACGTATGAGACGATTGCAGCTAAAACACTAATTATTCTCTGATTTTATATATACCATGGATAATAGAATATTAATATAGAAATACACAGGTTTTAAAAATGTATCTTTAGTTACAGTACCACTTTTATTTTAACGCTTTTAGCAGAATCTTTCCTCTCCTCCCATGCTGTCGAACCACTGGAAGTCAAATTGATAATGTATGTAAAGATTTATAAGTAGATTTCAACCTTTTTTGAAAAATAATTTAAGAAGACATTCTGAGTCTCACTCCTGTCTTAATAATGTTGATACAATTATTAGGATTTGACTCAGGACATGTACGATACCTAGTCAAGTACAGTGCACCAGCATCAAATGTGCCTTTGTAGAGCCTCTAAATGCCACTAAAATAATAACTGACAAATGTGGGCATTTTTTGTTTGTTACTATAGCAGCAATTGATTATATAGAGTAGGCATACCTAAGTATAAGGGTACTATGTGTCCTCTGCCTTTTGTGGTGACATTTCATGTGGATGTAGCCCCTTTTTATTAGTAAAGACCACACTAATGTTGTGGTTATTCAACCCCATCACACACCACTCTATGTAAATTAATGAAAGGGACATTTTCTTGTCTGGAATTACCTCCTGGTTGTGGTGCAATACTTGCAAATACTACAGGATACATTGTGATGAATGTTTATCACCAAGCTATTAATAATAATCATTGATGTAATTAATGATCATTTATTCATCCCGTCTATAAACTGATCATGTTGAATGTAGCAAATGTATTTAAATTTAGTTATTTGTGTTGGATATTTATGGAAGTTTGTGGTCAATTTCAAAAGTTACACAAAAGAAACTTTCCAACATAAATGGGTGTTTTTAAGACTAAACAGTTTCACAATCAACTGATATATATATTTTTTTATTTTCTTCATATTCCACTTGCACAATACTAATGTTTTCCATGAAATTGTAGTCTTTAAAGCAACTTTAACATTGTAATTGTCATTTCAACACGTCTATAAAATGCTACAATACATTACTTTTAAAAACCTCTGGTGGTGTGCAATTTATTATTACAACAGAGACGACGAGTAGGTTTCCTAGAATTAAGTTTAATCAGTCCCTACAACATTCAATGATTTAAAGCCAGGTCTCAACATTGACTTGTCATAGGCCCCTCAAATGCAACACAAAGCAAATGCTAGCTGGTTACAAGTTATTACATGTTAACACTTAACTGCATATACTTTTTTTTTTTTAAGCTTTCAGGCAATAAGAACATTGGCTTTCTATACGAATTTACTACCATTTTGTTGGGAGTATCAATTGAGTCACTGTAGGTTTCCAAAACACATAGCTCCTGCAACTCTATTGTTTCTAACACAGTTCAAGCAAGTGTCCAATGACAATATATAATTAGACAATCTGAACAGATCAATTGGGGCGCACGCACCAGACAAAAACCATACAGGTTTCATCTGTTACTTTGCATAGTTGTGTATTCCTAGCAACAACAAACAAAACGCGAATTAAACACTAAGGCTTAATGCTCCATGATACCATACTGTACTTCAAGCCCTTCCTGGTTCATTGTTGTAACTGTACCAAGTGTAAGTGGTTTGGATAAAAGCATCAGTTAAACAACCAAATTGTGTGTTTCATTACAATATTACAATGTGGCATTGGAGATTTGGCTTTATTATTTGTAGGGGCTTTGTCAGGGGACGATACTGTAGTGAATACCACTCTCTTGACCATTCTGAGAAGAAAATAAATATCAAGAAGCAGAATATATGGTCCCCCAAAGAGGACATTAAAAAAGATAAAAAACGTGTGTGACAAAACATAGTTCTGTCCGCACAATGACCCAAACTTCATTGGTCGTTTTGGTGTACTTATCAGGGTGTGATGCAATAACGTAATGCAACTTAAACATGAGGCGTCCAGCCAAATAAAATGTGACAAACAAACTCTCCCATGCATTTTTGACATTTTGTTGGGTTCTTCACAGGCTCAAGTTGACCTTTTGGCTCTAGCACTCGCAGGGCACTGTTAAAAAGGTCTACTGAGCTCTATGGCTTTCTCAGGGGAATGGAAAAGTTCCTCTTTCCCTAATATGTCTAGATAAGGGCTCCGTAGGTTACAAAAGCTAAACAATTAAACATAACTTGTAACAAACATATTTTACCCATCATGACTAAGAAAACAGTCAAAAAGACAAAGGGAACCGATATGCATAATTGAAGTTGGGCGTAAAAAAAACACTCCACCCCTTGTCACTTTAATAAATATAAAGTGCAGAGCACATTCAGAAACACAGATCTCCTCTGCATACAAAAATAAACATCTTTGTGGAGAGCTATCCTCGCCCCCCCCCATATTTCGTGCTCTGCATCGTCTCTCAAATGCAGGATAGGAGAACTAACAGCACCTATAGCAGACCGTACACACGGGCATCTGTGATTGGACTGACAAGAGGGAAGGAAGAGTTGGTTAGTCCTACATGAATCTTAAAGCGTGTCCAGACCCGGTAAATGTGCCGCGTAATGTCAATGTGCAACCAGCTCCATCCACGCTGCTGCGCTACAGGTGGCCATTTAAACTGTAATACGATACCTCAAGCGGAAAGCACTCAGCGGATTGTGTTAAATGACACTCCATTGTAGATCTTTCTTTATCATAACATTTTGTTTAAACCTGACAACCGTATCTAGTAACAAAAATGGGATCTTGTCAATGACCAAATTTGCTTTGCAAGAATATTGCACAATTAGCGCTTACAGGTTCCAAATGCCTGTAACACGGCATGCTTTTGCTCGGAGTTAAAAAATACACTTAAGTTTCAATAGAATACTGCGATCTGGATTATTCTTATGGTGAGCAGGCTGCAACCTGCTATTACACAACACATTTATATGCACGTATATGCAACATGCTAGGAACGTTTTCACACCAGACAGTGGGTAACGGCCTAATGTAATTCACATACGCTCCGTTAAGTGTACATCTGCATGTCAGAGATGCGTGAGGTTTCCAGATGCAAGAGAAGCTTAATTGAGCCTGAATTAGCATCTTACTCAAACTAGCCCGTCTGCAGACGGCACCACACAGACTAATGCATTGGAGCACAGGCCAGCTATATAGTGAGCGATCATAAAACTATGACATCAAATGCTCGTGTGCTTGCAAGCAATAATGGTAGGTGGACAAAGTTGGCCGAGTGGAACTGCATTGGGAAAACCTGCCCTTCCTCAGTTTAATCACCTTTAAAATTAAATAAAAACACAAAAAGTCGAAGTTATATAAATGCATGTATGTTATGTTTCTCTGGTGGGATCTGAAGACGGGCTTAAGACGGTAAGAACTCACGACATCCCAAACCGCAGCATAAACAAGATCTGTTAGCTAACATCTAAAACAAGATGGGCAGTTCTATTTATTGTTTTTTTACCCTGCATCGTGCTGCCTTTATCGCCTGGCTAACAGAGGGTGAGGGGGAAGGGGGGGAGGGGGGGGAGGGGGGGGGGCTCAGGTCTGGCCACGTGACCGCTAGGACGTCTCCATCATGCGCATGTCGTCCGCATCCGCTGGGTCATCCTTCGTCCACAGGCCTGTGCTTGTCCACAGCCCGGCATCTAGACAGCGCTTGACGTGGTACTCTGCCACCTAGTGGTTGGAGGAACAGAGAAAAGTGGGTTGTGTTTCATGAAATAGCAACAAACGCCGACATAAACAGAGTCCTTAAAAACTGCTGTGGGGTTTTTCTACTACAACAGTAATGTGCAGACCAAGCACATCCAGAAACAACACCTGTGTGGTTGCAATGTGCTGCGTGCAGAGCAAAGAATCTGGAGCAAAGCATCTGGAGGAGTTCCTGCAATCTAGCTAATATTTCTCTTGGATCATGTGATTACTGTGCAGCCCAGGTAGCATGATGACTAGCGATAGGTTCATAGGTAAAGATAGATATTAAACTAGTTTTGCACTGGGAGAAAGGCAACACAGATTGACCTGCTGTTAATGCTAGTTAGAGATTACAGCGGTTATATACACCGCACGTTTTCCACCACACCATTTCAACTGGATCTAACCCGAGATGCATACAGTTTTAAAGTCTTCCTAGACTTCAGAATTCCCAGAATGCAGCTCTCCAGGAAGGAAATATGCATGCTACGATGAAGTCTGAGCTGAAAGTAGGTTGAAGGACAGATCTGATAAGATGTTCCAAAGGGTGGGGTGTCACGTGGATGAAAATGGAGGAAGTGAAGATGAAAAAATGCTTCAGGAATTTTAAGATAATATTCGCCGACCTCTGCGTTTATGAGGTTTGCGGCTGGAGATCTTTGCTGCGCAGGAGTGGATTAGGTGTTGTGTCCAACTGGCAGCTCTCCAAGTGGTGGGGCCAACAGAGGGGGGGGGGCAGTCTCATTCCTTCACCCTTTACAAAATGGGGCCCTCATACGTACGGATGGCTTCAATACACAGACTGTGGACTGCTTCAAACTGGTAGAAGAGATTGCAGGTTCCTACATATTAAGAGTTTGAATGCGTACAATAACTAGCAAATTACCTATTGACATACTATGGGTACTCATTACTAGTCGCTCCGGCATCTGCTGCATTAGCCTCACATAAGTATCGAATTTATTTAAATAAATAAAAAAGGTCCAGATTCCAATAAATCAACATGATTGTAAAACCTTGTGAGTGGATTATATAATGTGTGCGTGTGGGGGGGTGCAGGGGGGTCATTTTGGATAAAAGCAATACATCTTGTTTCATCACTCACGCACACAGGCGCATCACACACAAAATGTTTAACCCACACCCATTAGACTGGTTGTACCTTATAAGCCTTGGCGTCAACATCAGTATGTGATCGGCAACATTTGCACATAATCAAGGTGTTACTCACTAGTGCCATCTTATGGGTATTTGGGGTAACTTCCAGAAACATATGGTCACCGTCCAAAAATAGGTCAACATGTATACGGTCCAGGTAACGTTGATGTGACACAAGCGTGTTGTTTGTATCGAGCAGTACCTGTGGAGTCATGGTGCTCAGAATACTCTGTAAGGTCTGCTTATCCTGCAACAGGATGCTTGCTCTCAGCTCTCAGATACAAATACATTGACGTGTTACTGCTAGCGTGTTTGTTGCAGTGATCCAGTTGTCTTGGATCACTGGAGTCTCCAGGCGTTTTGGAAGTGAAGCCTTCTGGAACACTCATGAGCCATCTCGTTAGCACTGACATATTGGCAATGTGTATATATGTATACAGTATGCAAATATGCACTCAATGCATGGTGCATGCATACATATACACATATATATATACACA
>JAODOY010000004.1:1605166-1627871 GCA_025399855.1 Forbesichthys papilliferus | reverse complement strand
GCTCCAAAATACTTATATACAAACCCTAAATACTTACTATGCCGCTCCAAAATACTTATATACTAACCCTAAATACTTACTGTGCTGCTCCAAAATACTTATATACGAACCCTAAATACTTACTATGCCGCTCCAAAATACTTATATACAAACCCTAAATACTTACTATGCCGCTCCAAAATACTTATATACGAACCCTAAATACTTACTGTAACTGTACCTGCGACAAAATACTGATATAAATAATTATAATAATTATACTGATTCTAAACCCTTAATGTACCTGCTCAATACTATACCTGCTCCAAAATATGTATAACCAAAATACCTGCTCTAAAAAACATAATGGTGACCCTAAATACTTTGCTTACTTGATCCTAATACTTATACTGACCCTAACTGGTACTTACTGTAACCTGTACTCTAGGCTGAATGCTCCTAATACTTACTGTACTTTGTATAGATTTCTATAATAATATCTCTCTTTCTCTCTCTCTCTCCCTGTCTGTGGTGCACCTCTCTCTCTCTATCCCTCTCCCTGTCTGTGATCCACCTCTCTCTCTCTCTCTTTCTGTCTGTGATCCACCTCTCTCTCTCTCTCTCTCTCTCTCTCTCTCTCTCTCTCTCTCTCTCTCTCACAGTAGGTTTGGCACCAAGTGTGCACGATGCGGGCGTCAGATCTACGCTAGTGACTGGGTGCGGCGGGCGCGGGGCAACGCGTACCACCTGGCCTGCTTCGCCTGCTACTCCTGCAAGAGGCAGCTGTCCACGGGAGAGGAGTTTGGCCTGGTGGAGGAGAAGGTCTTGTGTAGGATCCATTACGACACCATGGTGGAAAACCTTAAACGCGCCGCTGAGAATGGTCAGTGGATGTCCATCTTTTTTTACTTTCCTTTTTCCTTCTACTTTTTAAATAATAAAAATAAATGTAGTATTTGATGAATAAAAAAGTGGAATTTGTTTGGCTTTGTGCCCAGCTGAAAGACGCTCCTTGCACCAACCATTTTAAAGGATGTGGTCGTTGTTTGATATTTTTATCAATGTCTGGCCCACGAAAAGACCAATTTCAAGTTTCAAGTTTTCACATTATATTAAAAAAAAATGGTATTGTCAAGATGAGAGATTTGTCTTAACTTCCGTCTTTGTTGTAAATTCTGCCTGATAGCCAGGATTGGAAAATACCTGATTTATTGTAATACGTTACATGTAACTGATTACAAATAAACAGTAAGTGTAATCCATTACTGTTACCAGCTAAAACAGTATCAGATTACAGGTTTATATATATATATATTTTTTTTATCTGATTACTTTTAGGACTATTTTCAAATTTTAAAAAGTGACGTTTACTTTAAAAAAATGCATAAAACAATCAGATGTTCTCTTGTTAAACTTTCAACTGTCAGTCAATAATTTAAATGAAATAAAACTTTAATCTACTTTAAGACTCTAAGAAACATAAATGGTCATATAAATAGAAAGACTATATTGCGTTGGATGGCATTTCAAAGAACAATGTTTCGTAAAGTAAACCAACAGTAATGGAAAGTAATCCGATTATGTTACTAAATTTAGGTAATCCAAAAATTACGTTACAGATTATACATTTAGTCTGGTAACTACTGTAACATTACATTTATTAAAAAGTAATACCCAACCCTGTTGATAGTGGTGTTCACTTCATAAAATTGAACAATTTACAAGTTACACATTTATAAAATAGTTTGGACATGGAGACATTCTGCGGATTCCAAGAAATGGGATATACACTATCTGACGCTAGCTAGATGGTCAATACTTGTCAGTATAGCAGAACATGTTTTGGTAGTTTCATAGTCAATATGGAAAATATAAAATTGGACCACTTTATCCTTTAAGACAGCAGTCAGAATCAATGTTTTCACAAATGCTTTACTTCAGAAAAAAACTTGCCTGCTGAAAAAGGTACATTTAAATTGTAAATATAAAATCATGCTTGTGTGTTTGCACTTCTGATCAAAATCTTATCCGCTAGCCAAAAGGTGTCTTGTATAATTATATTTGTGTACCTGCGGCCATATATGCTAGTTTAATGCATGCTTTCAGATTGAGTTTAGCTGGTTATGTTTGCTAAAACAAGTGCCCAGAACTGGCCTGGATTGATTAATCTTGCCATTGATAAAAGAGCAGTTCTCAGAAGTTCCAGATTAGAAAAATACTTTTATTTATTTTCTATTAAATACTTTAAAAAAATGTATTATCATTTTTTGTCTAGTTTTATTAACTTGAATGAATGAATAGATATTTTTCACATACATATTGTGTACCTGATGAGTGTTATTTCAGAATATTGTTTATACTGTACATTTAGGATATCCTGGTTAAAACCATTTAAATCATGATCTTGCATTTGCAAGCTCTGCATCTACAATTTGCTTATACGCCCATTGAGACCACTCAACTGAAAACAGTCAGCCCGAAAGTGCCAATAAGTCAATCAAATAATTATCAAGCCCATTAGAACAAGACCCAGATTGGGTTGGTGACAGTTTTCAATCCATTGTACATTATAGCGAAACAAATCGTAGCAGGTACTGTAGCTTGCCAAATCAGAAAGTTTATTTTCTTTGTGCCGCACAGCTAAACGGCTGGGGCTAAATACCAACATAGCTAAGTGCAACGTCCGTCTTATTAAGTATTATTATATTCACATTACAGATAGGCTGTTTGCGTGATTCTGTGTCTGTGTTTACTGTCCGTGGCAGGCAGTGGGATCACTTTAGAAGGAGCTGTTCCCACAGAACAAGACAGTCAGCCCAAACCTGCGAAAAGAGCCAGAACCTCTTTCACCGCAGAACAACTGCAGGTCTGACACAAGTTATCATACACACACACACACACACACACACACACACACACACACACATGCATGCATATATACATAAAACGTGCATAATGTAATGATAATTTCTATTTTATTATGAAGTATTTTTTGATATCGTTGCAATCTCTATTTCACTCCACTGTAAACCAACCATGGTCTGATTTAACACCAGACCTGCTGTCCCTCTGTACAGACCATGGTCTGATTTAACACCAGACCTGCTGTCCCTCTGTACAGACCATGGTCTGATTTAACACCAGACTTGCTGTCCCTCTGTACAGACCATGGTCTGATTTAACACCAGACCTGCTGTCCCACTGTATAGACCATGGTCTGATTTAACACCAGACCTGCTGTCCCTCTGTACAGACCATGGTCTGGTTTAACACCAGACCTGCTGTCTCTCTGTACAGACCATGGTCTGATTTAACACCAGAACTGCTGTCCCTCTGTACAGACCATGGTCTGATTTAACACCAGAACTGCTGTCTCTCTGTAAAGACCATGGTCTGATATAACACCAGACCTGCTGTCCCTCTGTACAGACCATGGTCTGATTTAACACCAGACCTGCTGTCCCTCTGTAAAGACCATGGTCTGATTTAACACCAGAACTGCTGTCTCTCTGTACAGATAATGCAGGCCCAGTTTGCCCAGGACAACAACCCAGATGCACAAACACTGCAGAAGCTTGCTGACATGACGGGGCTAAGCAGAAGAGTGATACAGGTTTGCACACTTACACACACATGCGCGCACGCACACACACACACACACACACACACACACACACACACACATGTTGTACATTCACGCACAAGCACACACACATGCACGCACACAAACAGACATGCGCACACACACACACACACTCTCTCCCTCTCCACAGCCATGTTTACTGTATGATTCAGAGTTTACAGTAACTGCATTAGGCCTGGCCTACATACAAACTAGTACTTGTGGTTATAGGTACAGCTCAAGGTATATCAAGCAATAATAATAGCTCAAAACACTAAATATAATGACTGATCAAAGGCCCTTATCTAAACAAATATAATTACTGTAGAATGTTTAATAATGCATGTATGGTCCTAATAATGCCTTTGGGGGTTTGTTACATTATTTTATTATGATTATGTCAAGTCTATCTGAATTAATTACACTATTCTGTTATGTATTATAATTATAATTTTAACTTATATTAGTATTTTAACTGAGCTACATTGTTTTTTCAATGGTGGGAGGGGTCATGGTCTTATTCTGCAACATGTGTGTGTTATGGATGTATGTACGTCCATACAGTAATGTATGTACATACAGTATGTGTGTGTTATGGATGTATGTATATCCATAATGTATGTACACCCATAATGTATGTACAGTACACCCATGATGTATGTACACCCATAATGTATGTACAGTACACCCATAATGTATGTACAGTATACCCATAATGTACTGTACACCCATAATGTATGTACAGTACACCCATAATGTATGTACACCCATAATGTATGTGTCTATCCGCATGCTATACTGGAGATGGTAGTGACACAGTGGCCTGGTTGCGTTGCGTCTTCATAGGTGTGGTTTCAAAACTGCAGAGCCAGACACAAGAAGCACACCCCACAGCACGGAGGCCTGCCCCAGGGCCACCCCCAGGCACGGATGCCCTCGTCGTCCCTGGCAGACGAGCTGCACTACTCCCCCTTCGGCAGCCCTGAGCGGGCGCGTATGGTGGCCCTGCACGGGTACATCGACAGTGAGTGTGTTGCTCTATCACTGGGGCGTGGGCCACGGGGAACACCGCAGGCCTGTCAGCGCTCACTTAGTCTTAGCGCCGCAGTAGCAGAAGCCAACGTGTTCTTTATAGGAACTACTTTAAATATTGTTTATTTTTAATATATATATATATATATATATATGTCGTCCCTTTCCCTCTGTAACACCATCTTAACGGTTCGTTCACTGCTCCTTCCACAGGTCACCCTTTCTCCGTGCTGACCTCGCAGAGCTTGTCCCACCAGGCCATGTCCCTCCCTCAGCTACCCCTCAGCCGCTAGCCCCCCCCCTCCAGAGATACACTCACCTCGTGACCCTCAACCCACCCCACCCCCACCCGACCAACTCTGCACCCTGACCTTTGACCTGACGTCCGCCCACCTGACCCCGCCCGCGCGGGCCTAGACGGGATCGGCCGGGGTATAAGAGATTACCAGCACTTGACCCACCTTACCGCTCTCTCGGATCGAGAGACGGAAAGGGAAAGGAGGCGGGAAACAGACTCGTGGTGACGACCTCCCTCCTTGGCCAGGACTGTCTCACCCCTCTGTGTCACCACAGTCTTGTCGTTAGCTGGACTCCACAGACTGTCGTCGCCTAGGCAACTTGACATTGAGGACCCGTTTTATTCTTTGCGTGTATACAGCACGCGCCCATTTTGCTTCTCAACACCCCTACCCACCCCTATGCCCGATCTGTTATTACTTGAAGGGAAGGGGGTGGGGTTGAGGGGAATGACCGAGGAAGCAGGATTAAGACCTCTTGAGCACTGTCAGGTTTGTGAAGATAAATAGATTGGGGGAAAATGTCGTTGAGCCCCCCGGGCCAGGCTCACGCACGTGCACACACACACATGCACGCACACACACACACATTAAACCACACGAGAGTTAAGACCCCACCTTCATTATTCTCAAAACAACCATGAAGGGAAAAAAACTGAATGTTACTTCAACCATGGACTTGAGGCTCGATAACAGCTCCATCAAACAAAGCGATGCTTATCGGGTTATTCCCAGTGGCATTTGTAGTCAACTTAAAAGTATTCAACAGCAATGTTTACAGAATTTATTAGAATCGTTAATTCATACAAATTTAGTTTTGTAATTCAACATTTTTCAGAATGTTAACTTTAGTTAAGTTGAGTTAGTTATTTCATTGAGTTAACTCAAATTAATTTACCCGCACCTACAGAATAAAATGTAACTGGTTACATGGTTTTTTGCCCAAAAAAATTGTGAAACAGTCACTCTCAACCAAGTTATGTCTACAGGCTGTATTGAATCATTGTGACATAGATAGATAGAGTTGACAATACCAGAAACCTAAAAACACAGTTTGTGTATTTGCTTCTAGTTATGACTGTAAAATCAAAGCCAGAAGCTGTCTGGAGTCTCAAGCCACCACAATCCCATCACTTTCAGGCTGTGTTTTTTTCTTTGCCATGGAACGCAACAGAATATGGAAGTTGAGGTTTTGCATACTGGACAAACTGACCTTCACCTGAATGAAAAATCTTACATGTCCACTATTACATGTAAAACGTTTTGTATTTTTTTGTAAACAGATGTAATTGTCACTAACTTATGTTTTTATGTTTTCTGGGGTCTTTCAACCCCACTCTCTGTCTCATTCACTGCAAAAGAGTAAATATTTGATTGGTACAATAGGCTCAATATGAACTAAACTGGGGATTGTATAAGAAGTGTATGTGTGTGTGTGTGTGAGCGAGAGAGTTCATGTGTGTGTGCGTGTGTGTGTAGCAGTAGGGGTAGAGATTCTACTACCATGGCTGTTGCGTTAACAAACCGAATCCAATGATGATAAGGGGATGTCAAAATGTCCTTGTATTTATTAAAACGGTTAATTCCTGTAAAGCACTTTTTTCTTTCTGAAGTGGTTTTACTTTATTAAAAAACCTGAAATGCCATGAAACGAAAACAAAAGTGCATCGTAAATGTTTTGTGTAATAAAATGCAATAAAAAATGAATGTGATATTTTTGTGTTTTTTATTTAATTTGTAATTAGCTACTTTATTTTAAATTCAGTCAGAACTTGAAATACCACATATATTGCCACAATGCCTAAAAAACGAATCAATCAATCAAACAAACAAAACTAATTTAAATAAATAAATAAAACTAGGCTAGGCTTCTTTTTATTTTTTTTACATTCAGTTCAGGCAATAACTTACTTCAATACTCAACTTCAGATGTTAAAATTCCCAATATTCTGAATGTTATACGGTTGATTCCCTTCCATTATTTCTCCATATTCTATTCCTGTGGGTACCTGTCGTGCACTTGCGTTCACGAGTGAGCACACGTGTGTGTGTGTGTGTGTGTGTGTGTGTGCGCGCGCGCGCGAGTGTGTGTGTGACACGAAACAAGAAGTCATCACAGTTCATGAAGCAGTGATGCTGGACTCTTTATGGATCAATGTGTGTAGCAATGTCCTTCCCTCCACCACCCACCCTTACACACACGCACACACACGCACACACGCACACACACGCGCGCGCACACACACACACACACACACACAAAACTGTTAATTAATGGTAGTCAGTGATTGTAAGCTAATACACTTTTTGATACATTCTGATATCACACAATATCCACACAATATCCACTTGCTGCCCATTCCGTGTGCATGGAAATATAACATTGTGTTTTAACACAGGCCAGGCTCTGTAAATGGAAAATACAAAGTGGTGCAGACCGCACCGCACCACACAACACGTTCATAGCCTTAGCAATGTGTTTACAATGTGTGCGGCATAGCATCTGAGGGAGCACCCTATGGCATTTAAGGGATAGGTGGTTTTTTTCTATAATTACTGAGTATATCTTTAAGTGGCAAAACATTTATTGGCGTGTACAATTGTGTGATGCCTGAAGTTCAGCAACATAACAACATGCAAAGCAACGTGGAATAATATACACATCTTAAGAGAAACAAATATATGTGCCTATTAGTCTTTGTTTTATAGGCATATTGTGTGTGTAAACTAAATAACGTCATTAAAGAACAAATCACAACAAACTGTTTTTGCAAACGACTTTATATGTAAAGTAACACATATTTAAACTTTTATGCTACTCTATAAACAGAAGCTAAATGTTTGGCTAATTTGCTCATAGACATATTTTTCTTTATTCAAAATTGATATTAGTTTGGTTTTTAAGTCCAGGATGGTTTTTTTCTTACGTTTCAGGAACACTGCCAACCACATCCTGAGCTTTTCGACAGCAGCACACAATCCATTCATGTTCCTCTTCATCTGTGGATTACAGTATGACTAAAGAGGTCATTAAACAAATAGATAATTTAGTTTATTATATATATATATAGTTTATTAAAAATATATATCGTTTAGTTTATTTAAAAAAATATATAATTTAGTTTATTAAAAATATATATAAATTAAATTAAAACATTTTAAGTAAAGCAATCTGTTAATTAATATAAGTAAAGTTTAGCCATATAACATGAGAAACGGTTGGCCTGCATGGTGAGAATACGTTATTTCCATTTACAAATTGTATTCAAATAGGCTATCCAATAACAGTAGCAAAGCCTTCATTATTAAAACAGAGGTCACTTTGCTTGTGGAGCTGAAGCATTCAAGGGCGATTCAAGTCACGGCTAAATGTGTGAAATCCACATAGGAGCCACAATTAGGGGATAACTTCTTGGAGCCACTTCAGACACCAATAAATAATACCCAGAAATTGACGCCAATTTTTGTTTTTTAAAGGGAACGACAGTCAGAGGAGATGATGATAAACAGTTTTTCATTGTTACAACTGAAATGAGTTGCTAATTGCAGGGGAAGTATACGCTTTTTCCCCCCCTTCTTCACTGGAGCACGCGCAGCTGCACGCACTTGAGCAGCTCGCGGGCCTCACCCCCGCGTTCTGCGGCCCGAGGGGGCTTCATTGTGGGAGCAGGTCTCGGGCTCGAGGCTGATTGGATGTAATTGCCGTCAGCGGGCTAATATGGACTACTGAACAGCTTGGCGCGCGCTAACAGCCTCTTCAAGTAGCCTCGGCCATTCTACCTGCCTCCCGGGAGCGCGGGCGCGTGCGCGCGCGGGGATCAGCGGGTCGTTTTTAAATGCTCGTGCACGAGTAGCGGCGCGGTTGCCCGCAGCGCGCTCCGGCTGCCGGCGGACGTTCCCGCCGCTCTTTGTCGCCGTCCGTCTGCAGCAGTCAAAGGACATCGCGTCACCGGTTGTATTCTCCTCCTGACTAATTGCCACGTATGCGAACGCGCGCGTGGCCAAGGGTCTGACCGCAATTAGCTATCCGCAGCCCAGCAACACACGAGTGGGCCTTAATGGTAATGAGATGGAGACATTTTCATATTTGCAGTAATTTCGCCCTCTTGAGAGAGAAACAACGTTTATCTGACTATTTAAGTCGCCCATAATTGATACCTCAATCTCACTGTGGGCACAGGTGGCTGCAGGCATAGTTTATTGCCTGCAATCTTAGGACAGACTGAAAGACAATTCTGTGTACTCTTATAGCCTACCTTTGGGTAATGACACCTTTTATTTAAAACTACATTCTGCATTACCCCTAAGCCTCTACAACATTTTTTACAAAAGAAAATAGCGTCACAATTGCATTGGCCTATGTCGGTTAAAAATAAAATCATTCCTAATAGGTCACTGTGCTCCATAGTGAGCCCACAATAAATGTAGTCAAGCCTGATTAAATATGAGTTTGAACACTATTCAAAACAGGGCCGTGCACTGCACAGCATGTTTATTACCAAGCTTGTGTGTTATCATCACAAGCGTAATAACGTCTGTGGATGAACTTTATGAAACGTGCACAGCAGAGTGTGTGGAAGCGATAATGGCACCTTGTTAAAGTCTGTTTATCTTAATCCTTAAAATACACTCAGAGGGAAAAGTGTTTCCTTCCAACCTAATGGTAGTGAGGCTAAACACACACGCACACACATGCACGCACACACACACACACACACACGAGACAAACACACACAAGAGTCAAGACACAAACACACACACAAACACACACACATGCATTAAAAAATGTGTGAAGTGAAGATTTATTAAAAATATAAATGATGAATAATAACTTAAAGACTATAGTATTTGAGTCTTGTGTCTCCAAAAATGCAAATTGGGTATAGAGTCCCAACCCCCATATTACATATCAGCTTGACTGGGCTATATGAATACAGTACGTGACGTGAACCCAGCTAGCTTCATGCTAGCTCCATGCTAGCAGGGGGAAGTCTTCCAAAACGGTTGTGGAAGCAGACTCCCTGCCCACAGGCTCCTGGGCTGATTTATATCTGTCCGTGAAACACCTCGGCAAGAGCAGGGAGACAGAGGGAGGTGCCGTGGTCAGTTCACCGGCGGCTGTGTTTTCCTTGGCAAGGAGAAGGCTTTCTGTGCAGCGCTCCTATGGGAAGTGGTTATTGCAGGAGCAGGAAAAGTGCTAGAAACAATATCGCAATGCTGGGCCCCTGCTGGGGCTATTCTGCTGTCTCCTGGACCTGTGTGTGTGTGCGGTATCTGTGTAATGTCTTCAACCTGGTTAATATCAGTTGTTAACCATAGTTGATACATTGATGATTTTAAAAAATAATATGCTAACATGCTCACTCAGGCGCTTTCAAATGATAAGCGATTTGCGCTTCTCTCACTGCAAGGTATAGGGTGCAGCGCATACAAGAGACGACATGTCTCTAGGCAACAACCACACTACTGGTGATGGAAGAACGGACTCTCGCTAGCTAGCAATGCTAAACAATGAATGTATCATTTTCTGACGTAACCTTAAAATATTTATTTATTTTCAGCGGATCTCTTAGTTAAACAAATATTATGTTTGTGAACCGTTTGTGCCATTATAAAAAGTATTATGAACATATTGTTTGTATTTTCATTGTCAAGGTCATCTAGTCTGGTAATGAGGGTAAACTAACTCCTCAAACTGGAAAAACTGTGACGTTTATAAAGGTATGTAGTATGGATTTGTACGTTATTTAACTGCCACTTCTGTCAGTCACTTTGGCCATTGCTGTTATCTCACTGGTTGGCCTTTGAAAGGTCAGCGGCAACTACATCAAACTGGAAATAATAGTAACTTTGAGAGCAGATTGACAAATTCAAGATATGTGCGATGCTAAAGGTAGCAGTACCGCACAGTTGGGCGCCCACGCTCTCTCCATAGGAAAACAATGGCACAGCCAGCGCAGACATGTCCTGTCGCTTATCACGTGTGGGAACCTTCATAGTCCATTTGGAATACAATATGCAATAGTGCATAAAAGTATGCAATATGCTGCGTAACACAAGTGAGCTGAAGCTTTATAAGCAGAGGACTAACTCACAAGTGCCGACAATGCCTTACAAACAGGCACACACACACTCACACATATTTCCTGCCCTATAACCTGCAGTATATGGCCGTTGGAGATTCCTTTAAATCATTCTCGCTTCTGTGTTTTTCTACTTCATTTCAGGACAAAGCCTGGCCATTTCCTAAACCCACAGTCTGGGCCCCTCTCCACTTCTTAAAACATGTGTCCTGCTCCTCGGCAATAGAATGTGCTGATGCATGTTGAACCTAACAGAAAAGACATCTTCTTTTTTTTAAACCAGAAACCTCAATGTAAAGTAAATATTTTAGCCAGTGTAATGTTTAACGTTGCAGTGTAACATGATATGAGATCAGAAAAAACATGTTTTAACCTGAATTTTTTTTTTTATTAAACTGTTGCACTGTTAAATTGTTTTTTCTTGTACAGTATTTTGGTTAAATATGACACTACTGTATGTTAAATGTAAAGTTTAAGAACATTTGAAAAGCCAAGTTAAGATGCATGATTCTGAATGAGCTGCTCTCAACAAGAGAATTAGAGTATATCAACATATTAAAAATTCTCCATTAAGGAATATAATATATTTATAATATAATATATGTATTGTTACAGTCACACAATGATAGTGAAATGAGTTCCCCCACACAATTCACTTACACATCTAAAGAGGCTAAATCTTAATTAAGAGGAAAAAAATTAAAATTTAGGTGGATCCAGTAAAACAGCCTGACAGAAGACATCCATAACACCTGCACCCTGGTCCTTGGCATGTTATAGTATGTTAGTATGTGGGTTACGTTCAGCTATGCCTAATATTATACCTGCCTTCAGTTAGGAGAAAATGACCAGCCTTCATTTCCTGTTTACATTGGCTCCCACACTAACTGCCAGTGTGACTGTATGAGTCGGCTCTATTTACTTGCATCTTGGCTTGTGCAACTCTTGAGGCCAACGTAGGCAGAACTCAGCTTCATATGGCAGGACAAAGATCCACACATTATGTATGAGGTGATGATGGCAGTGGTCAATAATATGAAATATATTAATTTATCTTTATAATTAATTTAGACCACATATATCCACACACCCTAAAGCCCATGGAAATGTACCAGTTATTTTCTGGTTATACTGCTTCCCATGCCTGCTCTGGATAAATAGATTCCACTTAACTGACATACAGGGCTATTTGTAAGACTATAGCGATACGATACGTATCACGATACAGGGGCCAAAATTCAATATATTACGATATATTGCTATACTGTAAGGAATGCGATATATTGCGATTTCTAATTTGTGTAAAACTGTCACAGCAATGCTAATGTGTGGCACTGCTGCAAAGAATTACAGAAACACTCATGTAAACTTGCTCAGAGACTGCAGATGGAAATTATCTTAAAGCTAAATCTGGTAACAAGCATCTTTCCTCTATTTTGAGGTTAATTTATTTTGTACATGGTCTCTTTTACTAATACATTTAGTAAATTAAAAAAGTGTACCCAAGTTTTTTATTTATTTATTTATTTGGAAAAATCGCTAGGGTTTTAGAGAATCCACACAGTATCACACGTAATATCGTCATACTCAGTGTATCGATAAGACTATCGCTAAGATGTGTCATTATTATGTATCATATTACAATTTAGTAATGTATTTATCACTTTTATACAAAGCAACTTTTAGTCACATTAAAGGTAGGATTTTAGAGATATACATGTAGAGTTATTTGTCAGAAATGCCATCGAAATCGGTCAGCTATTACAGATAAATGCTCTGAGAGTATCTGCTCTGGCTGTGAGGGTATAGTCTTTGTAAGTCCATTTAGATTTTTAACTGCAAATGAATGAATGAATGAATCATCCTTCTTTTCTTTGTTTTTAAAAATATTTTTCATTATTTAACAGTTCTCCTTGCAACACTCAAATCATACAGCAGTTTAAAGGATCAGGTAGGGATTAGTTATCTTGCTCTGGTAGGCAAGGCACATTGGGAATTGAACCCAGAATCGTTTACGCTAGGAGTCGAACGCCCATAGCCACTCTATAGACCTTATAGTGTAGTTCCACTGAACTTTTGATAAGCTTCCAAGGGTGTTAAGAGAGTTCCGAGCGCATGTCTATAGAATAATGCCTTCCATGGATGTGGCTTTCAAAGATAAAGGTTTTATCTTTCTGTCACTTTGCTTTGACAGCGATATCCTTCTTTCTTCCAATTTCACCCAATCCAGTACGCTTAAATGATCCAGCCAAAATAAACGAAGGCATTCCGTGGGGCCTCTTTGGCAGTCGCTACATTGGACCGCTTCCAAAAATGATCCTTCACCTCTCGGGAGAACATCAGTAACAGACCCTATTGTTTTACTATTTGGCTGAATGCCAAGTAATATAATTTCCTCACGTCAGTGACAGTGACAATGTTGCCGTTCTGTAAGGGCTTTTCCCATTTCCCGATTATAAAACCTATAAACATGAATTATACACACGTTAAACATTAATTTAGCATGTGCAACAACTAAAAAGTATTTGTATAAAACCCCTTCTTCCTTGTTTGTCTGAGGAGGTAGTTCTCGGCGTGCCCACACTGATGCTGGACGAAGGGTGACAGATTATATCAGTTTTAGAATGTTTACACAAAACGTTCAAATGTCATGTTCAAGGCGAATGCGTTAGTCACAAACTATCCCAAATTTAAAAATGCTACCCCTTGCCACCACCCCCGTCCCGTCCCCGCCACTGAACACAGGGAGATTCCGCTCTTTCCGCTTGACGCCCAGTTCAGCGGACTCTGGGCCGGGTGGCTCCGTGCCGCGTCCCGCCTTGCCCGTCATCCTGGACGGAAGCCACCAGGGTGATACGGTCTGTGTTCACACCCACCCCTGACAAGTCTGCCCTCAGTCAGTCCCTCACTAACACACAAACTGTATGTAAAAACCTGGTGTAACTTCTAACGTCATACTGAACTCCTGTAGTACATTATGCTCTTATAGTGACCGCTGATGTTGTCCTCACAATGATGGTGGTATATTTCGTCTACTGTTGACAAATGTATCGGCGGTTGCTTTGAATGAAAGATTATCTCGCTGAATGATAAAATGTAAATGTAACGCAATCAAACCTGTTCTGTCATTTTCTCTCTTTCCTTTTCCATTTCTCTGATTACATACCTGGCAATGAGCAACATACATCTGCTCAAAACATATTGTCTTTCCATACTGTTGGTGACATCACGCCATCTCATCTGCTCATATCTATACCTTTACACACATAAATTAGATGTGCATGCTGCTTGTGAGTCTGAGCAGTATATATAGCCAAAGTCACTTCCACATTATGGGACCTAAGTTCTATGTATATATGCATGGTAGTCAACATTATGTCTAGATCCCGTGTGCTTTGTGACACGAAGCACACATATGATTTCTAACTATCCAAGAGAAAATGATTCAAGTCAAGTAAGTCTTAGTTTGTCGTGCATTTGTTGAAGTAAGACTGTGAAAATGTGTAATTAGTAAGACTACAAACCCCGTGTCGCGTACGTGTCATGACGTTGTCGCGCCACAATCCACAAGCCCAAAGAGAGCGTTGTTTTGGTGACGTGTGTTGTGCTGTAGCTCACAGCGGTTACACACAAAATGTAAGATTACTTTATAGTTTCACAACAAACTGCAACGTTCCTGACTTGAACAAGTATCTTTTAAATAGACAAACATCATGTGTGTACTTCGTGTCAGAAAAGCAAACGGCCATTGACTACAATACATCATTTTTTCGAACTTAGGTCTCATAATGCTGAAGTGACTTCGGCTCTCTATACAGTTTAAGGGACTCTGATCTGTATTAGGTTGCAAAACGACCCTAGACTTGGTTATTCAGAGGCTTTCCTGCCAAAGACAGCAGGTTGATCATCTATTATCTTCTACCAGAGACATACATAGATCATGTTTGAACTATTTTCTACGAGGGTGTTCTTGCAATCAATAGAAGATAGTTGCCAGATCTTTGATCTTACCAAACCGCTAGTAAAAGTGAAACAATTGTGTTCTATTGCTCAAAATTGGTAGACCTAGAAACTCCTGTGTTCTACAAACATATTTTCCATTGCAGAGCAAATACTGGGTCATACACACACAAACACATACTCACTCATAATCATAACCCCTTACCTAATTCATGACATTGTCTGATGATGCAAATTGTGGCAAGGAGGGGAAAACCCAGACAGGGAATGTCAGTATTTAGGATTTTTTTTTATCTGGAGAGCTGACAGACTGCATTCCCTTCAAATCAGGAGTTCCGACATCGGGCATCAGAGGGGTGGAAAAATGTGTTTTGAATTTTCCACTTTGGAAAACAGATTTTTTTTTTTTCCTCAATGACTGCAATAGAGAAGCATGCTTATCTGATTGTTTGTAACAATAACGTATGATCAGGGTCCAGGGATTATCCATTTGTTGTTATAAAATGCATCCCATATGGCCCGATTGTCATTTTTAGTGTTGAGTTTATTAAAGGGCAAGGGACATTGATTCAATAAACTGTTAAAGGTCATGCTGATTTGCTTAATCTAATTTTACTTAAAACAATCATCTTGCATGCCAAAGTGTGAACAACCATGTTTTTAATCGTCGACACTGTGCTACTGTGTTCACGTTATTAAAAAAGGCAACAGAGCGCATATTAAATTAAAAAATTAGATGGATATCGTAACAATTATATATCAAGAGAAATCACAGTTTGCAGTGTGACATGTGGTTTGTTGTTTGTGATAGAATGACATCAGGTCACATTCCTAATTTTAATACCCCACCAACACAACTCCCATGGTGTTTAAAATAGCTCACAGTGAATTACACACATTTTTGAGATTGCATGTAGGGTTGTATTTGTATTTTATACACATACTGCCAGAATCTTAAAATTAAATAAATGTATATGATGCATAAAACCTATCAGACAGGTCTGGAGTTTTATACAGTAAAAACAAATTGTTGCGGCTAAAATAGTTCAGAGATACATCTGCAGATGATAGACACCTCCTATTGGCTACTGGTTCTCAACATGGGGGGTCTAGACTCCCTGAGGGGATGCAATTGTGAAGTTTTATCATTTTTAATAAAATGTGTGCTTAGTGTTTTTATTGATCCATATTACATATATTTTAAATGTAAGAAACCGGTATTGAGCCTCTATTATACTATATTAAACTAGTATAATATTATTCAGGATCGTACATAAAAAAATATCTCTCATGTAACATCAGTTGCTGTAAGCTATGAACACATTTCATGTTGGGGGACGTGACCCAAAAACCCCTCTGAATTACCTGGCCGGTTCATGTCTCACCTGCATTCCTGAGGATTTCTCCGGTGTATGCATTGACCACCCTAGTGACAGGGTTATAAAAGCCATCCCCACAGTCATAACATCCAGCGGGAATCTCTCGTGCAGTGTCCGCGTTGGTTAGCTGAGACTCTCCTGTACAGACGTAACTGTATTATTTAATTTAAATGTAACAAGCTAGATATTAAATTAAACAACTCAATTAAATAACTCAATACTCAATTCATTAAATAAATATATAAATAAATACAAACATGGGAGCTGATACATGAGGAATAGTACATTTTCTCTCTGTGTCAAAACTTAACTTTCATCTACATTTGTAAAAACCAAAACAAGTATATTAATCTATTCTTACAGTGGAGTGCATATTTTCATGCTAACCTGCTGGCCTGATTCCATAACAAATTTCACTATAGAAGCGACGGTCAACGCCATCACAGTATGACCAGTCTCTATCTTCATAAACCAGGCCATCAGCAAAGGTGAATTTCCCCTTGAAAGTACAGTAGAACACTGTATGTTTAGATACACTCAACAACTGCATTAAATGCAATCCTTAACCAAAACGTCATGATTTATTTGGTTATCAATTATTAATGTTAGTTGCAAATCAGAAGTTCACAAATAACAATGATATAACAAATAAAAAATAACTAAACGTAAGTATAAACAAGGATGCGCCTTTCCCAATGATTTTATTAGGTGCTATACCCCAAAATAGCAGAATTTCCAAAAGACAATCACCACAAAGTGGCAAAAAAGTGTATCCCTTATATAGTTTAATCTCAAAAGTGTATCCCTTATATAGTTTAATCTCATAAATTCCCTGTTTTTTGGCCACAATACAAGCGCTTGCTAACGTTGTGGCCTAGTGGCCTTCTTCTGGAAATAACAACATCCTTCTCTTTCGACATTGTAGCCAACAGTAAACAGACTAACTATTTAAAACTAACATATTTGTACTGTTACAGAAACACCTATTCAATGTCATAATTGTATTGAAACTATAGGGCTATACAGTATTATAATGCTAAAATTATAAGAAATAAAATGCTGCTAAAGTCTCTTCATTTCCACTTAATATCTAATGAGAAATAGTTCTGATATGAATATGAATGCTATTGTGGCATATGGACTGAACAAATAAGGGAAACGATACTACTTAATCAAGGGAAACCTAATAACTGTGAAAATTACAGGGAGTGATTGATAAAAGAGACCAGATGTAATATAAACTATAACCAATGTGAAACACACTGTGAGACACAAAATAATTGGCCACTGACTACACGCACACCTGTTTAGCTGTCCCATTCTCCCAGGTTGCTTCATATTTACTTCCATTTGTAAAGTACATCACCCCTTCTCCGTGAAACATCCCATCTTTGAATTGCCCTATATATTTGGTATTCGTGGGAAATGTGTACTCTCCTTCTCCATCCATCCTGTGGGATAAACATTGCTTTTGGTATCGTCGTACACGATACTGCAGGCTACCGTACTCATTTTGTATAATGCGAAAAGGTTTTGGTGCTTCATTGACCACATTTTTTACGGTACCGTACCTGCCGTTTTTCAATTCACCTTTGTAGCTGCTTCCAATTAAATCCATCGCTGGCTGGTTTACTTGCGTTTCCTTATATGATATATTAGCTTTGTAAACTGAACAACAGCCGTACAGCAGGACAAATCCACAGCAAGAACGCTGGACACCGTTGCCAGGGAAACAATGCAGCGCTGGGGTGAAAACAGTCAATCTACGCAAACGCTAACTCATGTTAATTTAATGGACGATTATAAAAACAACATTATAATAATCTATATAGATAATTTTATTATGCTTATTGAAAATATAAATTCTATATATTTTTTTACTTTAGTACCTATTTAAAAAAAACATTCTTTCAAATCATTGTTTTTTCTATTATAATGTAAAGAACAAATCTGTGTCGTGTACTGTTTATATTATTAATATTAATTTAAAATAATTAGATGTATTTGTGTACATCGTTGTTCATTTACCGTATCAGTTGTTTACACTCTCACATTATTTGAGTAATTATATTTTTTAAATGAAATAAAAATGAAAAAAGTTAGGTCGCACAAGCAACTGCGTCAGTGAGATGCGTCTCATAGACAACGAGCATGCGCAGTAAGGTGACCTTCCTTGCGGCCTACTCTCGTCCTGTTGACAGGAGACACCTTGAATGTGTTAAGCTGCACAACTGTTTTTTTCTGCGTGTGCTTTATCGCGAAGAGGGCCCACCATGACCGCCACGGTGGAGATCCCCACCTTGCAGGACCTAAACGTTGACGATGTGAGTATACGTGAGATTTTTGTCTTGTAGGAAACATGCGAAACGACATAAAATCCGTTAGCTGTCTGGCTAATGCTATGTGTACAGTTTATGTGGACACGATCGTTACAGCTGAGCGTGAGCAGGCTCAAACTGTGTTTTTTGTGTATGTTAGAAACTGTGCATTTAGTTGTTCTGATGTATTTCTAGTTAATTTAATGTTGTAGTCTTTAGTTTGTACGTATATTCTGCATATTTCCTACAGAGACGTTAACCGGTCGTATCTAAGTATTCCTCGGTCAAGAGGTTTTCTACAGCATGCTTTTGCTATATTGTAGTTATTCGTCTCCCTGTAACAGTGGAAATAGATGAAGCCTACTTGTTGTCAAGCCTTGCTGGACTGTTACAACTGCATACGCGTTGTATTATATGACGTGCTGCTTTAGTGGAGGTATACTATCACTAGTCTCAGCCTCTTCTGTCTATTAGTACTGTCGCTATAAGCAACTCTGTGTGCTGAATGGCTGCTTCTTGCGAGACAATACTGTTACTAACTACATTTTTAACAGACTGTGACAGTAGCACTGTTTTGTTTTTAATAACAAAAATAAACGTGAATAAAGAACATAATGTTGTAGAAAAATGTATGGCAGCGTATAATTATAGTAAAAGTAAGAAATATTTGAGAACATGCACAACAGGCCTGCTGGTATCTCTAAAGCCTCTGCTTCATGTGGTTCGGTTGTCCAGGTAAATGTGTCGTCTGCAGTGCTAAAGGCCGCGGCCCACCACTTTGGCTCCCAATGTAACAAAACAAACAAGGAGTTCATGCTCTGTCGATGGGAGGAGAAAGACCCCAGGAAGTGTCTGGAAGAAGGGAGGAAAGTCAATGAATGTGCACTTAACTTCTTCAGGTAACAGACAGTGGTGAATGTGTTTTATTTCTAGTTTTGTTTTGGGGGGAGTTGATGGGATTCAGGGCTAGGTGTTGTTTACAGTAATGTATTATTCCTGCGTTCAGGATGGTGGGACTTTTGCTACATGTTCAGTGAACGTGAACGGCATTGGACTGAACGCCAGGTTACAAAACAGGGAGTAGTTCAGATTCACATGGCTAACAGCAATAAAGCGATCATTTGTGTTTTACTGTTGTAGATTGCTGTGTTTCAGTAGTACAGATGCACAACATGATGGACCACCTCTGTCACTGCATAGCCAATAAACCTTTTCCAAACTGAAGGATACGGTATAATAATATTAATAATAATAATATTTACTTGTATAGCACTTTTCATACAGAATTACGGGTTTTTTACAGAAAGGGAATACATGCACATTTGTGCTTCCCATTAAAAAATACAGAAATGGAGAAAAAAAACATTAATAAAAATGGTTAAAGGAATCGGGTAAAAAATATTCAAATAGATGCATAAGGAAAGGAAATGCCTTATGCATCTATTTGATTTTTTTTCCTTTTTATCCTTTTTGTTACCATGTCAGAATGTCAGCACCATGCCCGTAGAACCTAATGTTAACCTAACCTAACGCTAATCCAGTGGCGGAAGTGCCAGATGTTTATTATGTCCAGTTATTAGTTATCAGTGTATTACTTTTATGGATGTTATATCTCCTTGTACCCACTAACTCAGTGTATGAGTTACCAAGACACCCTCGTACGAATACGAGGGTGCTGTATAGCCTCAGATATACAGACCCTGCCATGTGTATTCACCAATGGTTATGTTTGGATATTCTGACTTTATGTTATCAGAATGAGATGGCATACATTTGGTACCGATAGCCTACTAAATATTGATGACAAATTGGCTACTTATAAAACACCAACAGGTTCCAAATATGCGGCAACACTACTTATGTAGTTCAAGAACTTTTAAAATTTTTCGAGGAAACATTAATTTAAAAAGTCCGTAAAATGAATTCAGAGCCAGCGCTTTTTTTCCGCCTAATTTTTTTTTTTTTTTCCTCTGCTCACATTTTTGAAGAGCTTTTACCTAGAGTACACTGGAAATAAGTTGTTAAAGCAGGTTTAACACTACGAATAATTGTGAATTGATTCTTAGCCCCACCCCAATGCCCACCATTTCCTCAATCAGACCATTGTTAAACGTCCTATTTATATAACTTGCTTGCATGAATGACATAATGTTAATATATTATTACACATTTACTGTCCCACAACATGCATACTACATACGTGTATTACATGGTAATACAATCGATGCAGTGCAACGATCCATCCATCTAATATTGTATAATGTTAAAATAATGGAATAAATGCATAAAATAAGATAAATAATTATGCTTTTGTATGGTAGTCCTGTTCCTGTCTTATATTCTTAACTAAGTGCAAATTTACGTTTTTAATTTGTATATTTTGGACAGGCAAGACTTTAGTCTATACCTGGCTGGAACACTATTTTGAGTGGTTAGACGATGATATTATAAACTAAGTTATTGTGTGTTTTATTTGTTTATTTTTTCTAAGACTAATAGTCATTCCTTGTTTTTTAGGATTGTTCTATTTGCTTGATTACTTCTTGCCTTTTAGTAATTCAAACCATAGGACACTACATTGCACTGTTGTGTCTTTGGGTATTTTATTTAAAGACACTTACCAATTAGGGTTACAATGCGTACTTGTGTTAAAACAAAACGGTGTTTTGGCCCAGTAGTTTGATGACTAAAGGAAATCTAAGGGGGAAAAAGTTAAGGAACAAGTGCCATTCATAGCAAGTCATGAATAGGTTAACTTTGGACAGTTGTTTGTCTGTATAAATGGCAATGGGGGTGTGTTTTGAGGAAGTGATCTGGAGACTTTCATGCTAAACTGTTGTGTCTGTGTTTATTAAACCCTTAAGTCAGCTGGGGTTGTATTCCCAGTGCTCACACTGTGTGTGTGTGTGTCAGACATGTTGCGTACAACCCAACCTTTTATAGCAGGAACATACAGCCAGTTTACTGAAGCCAAACATAAATGGACACTTACTATGCCAGGCTGTACTTGGTATGATGGGAAAAGGTTTGAGAACAGTTGTAATTACACTTGAGACCTGCTGGTTGTTGCTCTTTTGGGATTTGTCAATAGCCTTTAAGCCGCTGCATTTGAAATGCCAGTGTGCATAGTCTTGACTTGGGGGGAAACCTGGTTATGGCAGCGATCCTCTTAACCAGTGCTCACTCTTTGTTATTCCAACTTTTAATGATTTATAAAATCTGTTTATCTACTGTGTAATACATATGGAACCAGAACTCCAGTACTGCCAGACTATGATAATAAGATGCTATTAAAATACAGGGGTTGCCTTTTTAATAGGAAAAGAGCAATCAAACATAACAGAACATTTTCCTTTTCCATTCCAGCTGTTTGCATGGAATCCGCTATAGTGTACATTTGAATTAGATTATATTCTATCACAGTATATTACAGTGCATACACACAAAGGCATTGCCCTGGTGCGACTGTGATTAATAAAACGTTGTGTTTTCTGTGCAATGTTTTTATTTTATTTATCTATCTGCGCAAGTGTTCACTGTGTTTTTATAAATGATTACCGCATTACTGCAGCAGTGACTATGTTCTAACCGCACGTGCGTGCGTGCGTGCGTGTGTGTATTTGTGTGTGTGTGCGTGCGTGCGTGTGTGCGTGCGTGTGTGCGTGTCACTCCAGGCAGATCAAAGGCCACTGCGCTGAGTCCTTCACAGAGTACTGGACCTGTCTGGATTACTCCGGCCTGTTAGAACTGCGCCGCTGCCGCAGGGAGCAGCAGGTCTTCGACAACTGCGTGCTGGACAAACTGGGCTGGCAGAGACCAGACCTGGGAGACATGTCCAAGGTCAGAGGAGCTGAAAGCACGACGACAACGGTGTCTTAGATCAGGGTCCCGTGCTCCATTAGGCGAGCGTTAACGCCCACCTCTGGTTAATGCAGCGGCGCGGGAAGACAATTTCACTCAGGGGTGCTGGAAATGAGATCTATGCAAGCTAAAACAAGCTTCTGTATGGTGATAAAAGCACTAGAAACATTTAATG